>MU187924.1:0-15215 GCA_016904865.1 Pissodes strobi | reverse complement strand
GTCGCCAAAATTCGGCTAATTTGGGTTAGTTACTTATTTTAATACCTCAAATCAGTTCCAACCCGTTTCAGCCCTTTTTAGTGTTTATGGTTACTTTTAATTAGTTTTGGTTAGTCATTCAATCAGTTTCCAGTTAGTTTTAGTTAGTTTTAATTTATTTCAGTCATTTGAACCGGATCCGGTGCTTTTGGTTAGTCTTTGTTAGTCGTTCAATCAACTGTCAGTTAATTTCACTTGGTTTTAATTTATTTGAATCATTTTAACCAGTTCCTATACGTTACAAACAATTTTAGTGTTTTTGGTTATTTTTGGTTAGTCACCAAAATTCGGTTAATTTGGGTTAGTTTTAATATTTTTAATCTATTTCGATACGTTTTATCCCGATTTGATGCTTTTACTTACCTTTGGTTAGTTTTAGTTAGTCGTTCGATCAACTTTAGGTTAAATTCAGTTAGTTCCAATTTATTTTAGTCATTTGAACCGGTACGGAGACGTTATAAGCATTTTTAATGTTTTTGGTTAGTTTTAGTTAGTCACCAAAATTCGGTTAGTTTGAACTTACTTCAACATTTTTAGTCTATTTCGATGCATTTTAGCCCGTTTTGGGCTTTTGGTTACTTTTGGTTAGTTAGTCGTTCAATCAACTTTCGGTTTATTTCAGTTAGTTTTAATATATTTTAGTTATTTGAACCGGTTCCGGTACGTTATAAGCAATTTTAATGTGTTAGGTTAGTTTTGGTTAGTCGCCAAAATTCCGTTAATTTAGGTTAGTTTTAATTTAACATTTGTAATCTCTTCTGATAAGTGTTATCCCGTTTTGGTGCTTTTAGTTACCTTTGGTTAGTTTTGATTACCTTCAGTTAGTTCCAAATTATTTTAGTCACTTGAACCGGTTTCGATACGTTATAATCAAATTTAATGTTTGTGGTTTGTTTTCGTTAGTCGCCAAACTTCGGTTCGTTTTGGTTAATTTTAACTTACTGTAATTTTTGTAACATGTTCCGATAGGTTTTAGCCCGTTTTGGCGCTTTTGGTTAGTTTTGGTTAGTGGTCCGATGAACTTTCGGTTAGTTTCGGTTAGTTCCAATTTATTTTAGCTATTTGAACCGGTTCCGACACGGTATAATAATCAAATTTAATGTTTTCGGGTAGTTTTGGTTAGTCGTCAAAATTCGGTTCGTTTTGATTAGTTTTAACTTAATTTTTGTAGCCTGTCCGATACGTTTTAGCCCGTTTTGGTTAGTCGTTCAATAAACTTTCGGTTAGTTTCAGTTAGTTCCAATTTATTTTAGTCATTTGAACCGATTCCGATACGTTATAATCAAATTTAGGTTTAAATAAACAAACTAACACGATCTCTCACGAGTATGACGTCATGAATGTGGCAAATGTAGCAGGCATTTTTTCACGATTTGATGTCCTATACTAGGAAAACAGAAACATTTTCAATGTTACAATGCATTTTTAGATTGTCAGACATGCGGAATTGATTGGTTAAAACAAAAGTTCCGATATCATAATAATAAAAAAAATTCCCATATGTGGCCAATATTCTGGCGGACACTGTATAACATTAGTTGGATTTAAATAAGATTTAACTATAACATTATATCTGCCAGTCTTCAGATTTAATTGAATTTCGTGCTCATTCGATTTTAGAATATGCAATAATTTTGGAAATAAGTGTGCTGGAATGTGCATTAAACAACACTTATACATAACTTTCAGGATCGCGGGGTAATTTAAATAATGATTATTCGCCACCGCTTCTAGTAGAACAATTCAAATAAAAGCACTTATAACCAGACATTTTTAAGAAAAATAAAATAAAAATTATTTTTTGTAACGCTCTCGGACTAAACCAAAAGACTCGCGTGGCTCGCGTTTAGAATCACACTAGAGCTTGCCCTGACTATTTCTTGGGATGGCTGGCCATCCCAAGGAGGCGGAGCTGTAAACGAATTCTTGTTTCATGCGTTAGGCGGGAGGTTTCGCATCTGGTGTGGGTTTATCTGGGACGTAGGTATGAGGAAAATATCATTTAGCTTAATGATCAATAACTCCTTCTCTTTTTTCTCTGGATTAACGTTATTAATATTGATTATTAGTCACTATAAACAATTATTTCTTAAATAATTTATGACCACAAAGATGGGGGTGATAATTAACTTTATAATTAACCATTGTAATTAGTGGACTGTATTAACATAGGTAGGTGGGGGTTTTATCCATAGGATGTGAATTGAAACATATATTTTAGGTATTACGTACTTTAATAATGCAGGATTCAATTTGCATTAAATATGATTAATATATACAATGATTCCTAACTACTTTCATGCATTCATCCTTTCACAAAATAGGTACTGTACATAAGGGTAACTATTATTAAATGTCTAACAAAACTTCTTGATTATTTAAATCCAGCATCAACATCTTTCTTTTAATTAACGTTATTTTAATAATTCAACTAACTGCCTTTCCGTTCACACTAAATACCTTGTTACTCTGATTCTGCAATTCTCTCAACTTTACTTCACCAGAGACATAAGATCTCAAACATTTGGTTCGGATCTCGAGGACAGGAACAGATTTGTCTACTACAAATTTCCAACCGCCATTCTACTGTCTTTAACAGGAGAGACGCTACGAATTGTATTGTCTCGAGAAACTGCGTTAAAACGCCCAAAGAGTTCTTAATTTAGTGTTGAAAAAAAGGGAACACCGGGTACAGCAGATATTTTCTAACTATCTGTGCAAAAAAATGAGAAAGAAAAACTACTAAATATCTTGGCGTCAAACAGGGTAGCGACAAGGGCTGATGTTTTTGGCGCCAAACTCAAGGAGAGCGGGTGGGTGTTTGTAAGGTACTAAAATCTAATTTTTCCTACCGGCGCGGCGCGGACAGGGAGAACAGGGCGAAAAATTGCGCGAACGCGGATGCATTTGACAGGATAGAAACATGTTCTTTCTTTATTTGACATATTGTTGTTTCCACAACATCGACGAAGACAAAGATATGATATATTGAGAACGATTAATAACGATTTCCTTGGCGGAGTGTCAACTTGCTTTCCAGCGATTGTTGCATATAACGGAATCTATTCTACCGACAATCCAGGTTCGGACTAAAGAGTAACTGAAATACAATGTTTCAATGCACAAATTTGCTGTTTACGTGGGGTGAAATAAATCTATTTGGGTTTGAATTATGGCTCAATCAACTACAGAGATACAGGGTGTTATCACCAAACTATACGGTGAAAAACGACAAGTTAAGCCACATGTTGGTGTGTTTCCCCAACAGCAATCAAATTTCAACAATGTAAAAATTTAAGAAAAAAAGCCGGGTGTATCACGTGTACTGTACACGTGATGGAAGTGAATACTTCTTTACCGATTCCATTTCGAATATGTAATATATTGCGGTGCTATTCTAAATTTATTGATTAATTTCCATGTACTCATAGTTTATGGTTATTCTGTTGTTGTGTTTTTTAAATTTAACGGTCGAAGCACTCCCAATCGCTGTCTCTCTCGCTCACTATTCGATAAAAGCAGGTCCAAAGAGAGACAGAAAGATAAAAAGCGTACTTGGAATATTCCGCGGACACGCCTCTCTCTCTCTCTCTCTCTCTCTCTCTATCTCTCATTACAGGCACATACTTTATCTCGCTTGCGAAACGAAAATTTCATAAACCGTGTCGTGACTACCAAGCAGAGGGACCCAAATATGACAATGTTAATAAAATTGCATTTACTTGCATTTCTAAAGATATTCATTGTTTTTCTTTTCAAGCACTTGCGTTCTTACACATTTAAAATTACAAAAATTATGGATCTTTCTGAAACGCACGTGCATATATTTTCACCTATATGCAAATATTTTATATTATTGCATATGATCATTGAATTACAAACCTTCATAGACATAATACTTCTAAGCATGAGGAAGGAATTGTAATAAAGCAAATAACAAGTAGTAAGGACTATAATGAAGATCTAAGGTGATAAGTATTATGAATAAATGAGAAACAAATTGGCATTTAAACCAAGAGTAAAGCTAGATACAATTAAATAATATATATCTGCACTAATATTTACAGAAGACAGACAGTTAAGAAAATCAAACAAGAATAGCATAAAATGAGCTATGCAAATAAAAAAGAAACGATTTTATATTTGACGTTAATGTTTGGTTTTGAAATCAAATTTTATTCCGGTTATTCCAACCATTAACTAAACGAAAAACTATATATTTATGACGATCTTAAAATTTTAAGCATTGGGCAATGTATCTGGAAAATTTGAAAATAAATAAGCAAAAATCAAAAATATAGTAGTTAATAACCAATTGAACTTAATGCTTTCCTACTGTTAAATTTAATCAGGTACTATTTCACTTTTTTGTATAATATTACAAATTGGATATTATTTGTTAACATAGTTGTTATTCTCATCAATTATAATTTAGTGGAAACTTTGATTCTCAGATATGATTTCCATTTGCGTTCTATTTTGTTCGTCTGAATTATCTTTTACGGTGCATGACTTGATACATTTCTTACTGATGCCCCTATTTGATGCTTTGGTCTGAACCTCTTGGTATTTTAATTAATACATAATTTTACGTAATATTCTATTATTATAATTATAAACATACAGTTTGAAATATATATAATTTTTCTATTTCAGCTAGTCATTTTGTACCTGACAACAAGCGTGATGGCTGCAACCGAACATGAGCCCAAAGTTTATGAAGAATTAGATGAACATCCGCCAGAATATATAAGAACAGCAAGACATTTAGATGGAATGCAAAAGCTCTACCAACCTCCTCTCTTCAATTATCGTGCAGTAGCACAGCAGGATCGTCTGAAATCAAAATATCATCGCCAACAGCAAGCTGATATCCGAAATTTAAAGAAAGCTCCTGTACATCCCGACATAGTTTTCGGGTTACATCAGTATTTAGGCCAAAACCGAGGCACCCCAATGAGTATACCTTTCGATGACAATGACAATGACTGGAAACCATTTGAACCAAAATTTTTAAACCCTACTAAATCCACAAAACCTTTGCCAAATGCCCAGAAAAAGACAGCAAGTGAATCGGTGAAACCAAAATATAGGTTCAGGGAAAATATACATAACAATGATTTGGATATAGCTGGTAGTGAAGTAAAGGAGCAAACCGTAGATACCGACAAACAGGATCAAGGTTCCCGTTATACTTACGTTCAACCAAGCCTTCTGAAAAATAATTTTGGGCTGGATTCAGAAACTATCCAACAAATTCTACACAACTCAGCTCCAGAAAGTGAAGACACTAACTCAAATCAGTTCAAAATTTCGGAACTCCAGGGGCTCTTAGGTAAGAATCCCGCGTTTCAGCTGCAGGGTCTGCAAAAATTATTAGAGGATGCCAAACCGATACAGGAGAATAATGTACCGATTTCTAGTCAGAGAGAAACTTCCGGCATTCAAATTGAGCATAATGGCTCACCGTCCCTGCAATTAGATACTTTGCAACAACAAATTGATGCTGTTAATAAAGCCCAAGAACAGCAAGTTCTGGCTGCTGCTCAACAGCAAGCGGACGCTCACGTGCAGGCTCAACATAAGGCTATAGCATTTGCTCAAAAACAAGCTCAAGAAGAAGCTCTAGCTAAAATTGCTGCCCATAATCAAGGGTTATCAACTATTCGTCCATCCGAACATTTGAAACATCCCGAGGGCGTTGATTACATTACTGCAGCTCCAGTGATAGTTCAGAATCATCAAGCAGCTCAGGATTCAGTGCAAGAGCTCAAACCACAAGGAGTTGTTCAGGAAATTAACGAAAACTATATTGAATTGCAGCATCAAGGGGGTAATATAGATTCATCTGAAGTATCACCTTTACAGGCACGTCCTGTTGATCAAGTACTCGTCCATCCAGTGAGTGAATATGATGGACGTTATTCTTCACCTGCACAAGATTTACATAATGTTAAACCACGTATTCAGGCAGCTCGTGGACGATTTTACCACCCAGTTTCATGGACGAGGCCCGATAGTGTAACACCAAAGCTTCAGTATCTCTCAGCGGTTCCTCCTCTATACAATTCAAAAGAGTTACAAACTTATTCTCCAGTTTCTCCTTACACTCCACATTTAGATTCCCAGAATGTAGAGGATGTTCCTAAAAGTGATCCATCGTTTCATTCGCCCCCACTACAGGATCACGAACAAGAATCATATGAACAAGTTCACTTGGAATCCGAACCATCGTCTGCCAGAAACGAGCAAGCCTACTCTGAACAGCAGCATAATCAACATGATGATGTAAGTAATGTGTTTCGGCAAAAACATCATAGAACTAAGCGTAATGTTCAAAGCAAAAAGCATGTCAATTTTTCTTTCGATGGTTCCAAAATTGTAACTACTTATCTTGATACTGATACAGCGATCAACCGTCAATTTCTAATTTCCAATAGTCAACAACAACTAGATAATGCTATTTCTAAAGGTAAAATTGCTAATAACGTCGGCAAGTTTCCGGTGGCAACTCGATCGCCTTTTATTACCCACATGCAATCGGCAATGAATCAATCTGCTATTTTTTCGCATCGAAGAAATATAATAACATATAATAATATCCCACATAGTCAACCTTCATCTGGGTATATGCAACAAAATCGTTTAGCTAGTCGCGGTAATAATAAACCGGGAATGTTTAATCCACTGAGCGCAGTTTCAAGGTGTGGTGTGGTAACTTCATATTTAGGTTTTGACATGGAAAATCAACGAAATGTTAAAATTGTAAATAAGGATAATGATATCGAGGATTTGTATGTACCTCAAAATCATCCGAAGTTTAATAATAATTTAGGAAATGTGAATTATGACGCTAATGTCATTTTTTCTACCAAAACATCTTTACCTAAAAGAAGTAGCTTTAAAAAAGTTATTCCAAAAATTTGGCGAGCGGAGGAAAAGGTTCGGACCGCACTGAAAAAAATTGGAGAAATATAATTTTTGATTTTGTGTACCAATAATATAACGTTATTTTTCATTTGATTAGAAAAAGTAAAAGTTTATATAGCACAATGTGTTTTATTAAATTTTACACCACTTGCTAAATTCTAGACAAATTACTCAACCAGTTGGTTATGTCTTTTTTTGAAAAAGGTTCTCCAGAAATTCGTATATAATGTAGTTGGATGCGAAAATCGTGGAAGAACTTTAATAGCGTCTATCTCCATCGGACACAAATCAATTTTTTTATTTTTATGTTGAAACTTTCGAGCCGCCCATCGTTTCATCGATTTGGTTGTTAGGCATAAACGTTTAAGGTGGTACTGCTTCTGTAGGCCTAATCTCTTGATCGCCAATCATGTATTCCCTTATTCTGCAACATCTTGTACATACATTTTCTATCGTGTGATTTTGTTTGAGATATAATTAATGAAAGCACACTTACTTTAAATTAAACGCAACCCAAGACAGCCTTATCTTTCTTTATGTTTCATTTGCTTAGGTAACTTAATCATATAGTGCAACTTGCTGAATACGTATATCAACAATATTATCTTACGAGATCAGTTACTTGTTCCTGAATCAACCCACTCACATCATTCATAGAATCTGCGATGATCACGATATGCTCACCATCGATGTTAACACCCCATTAATAGCAATTTACTATTTTCAACATGTATTCAAGGCAGTTGGTGAACAGGTTGGGAGGTATAGTATACCTGGTCTTGTAGTAATAATTGAAGGGAGGTCAGTGGGTCTTGCTAATAAGCTCGGGGTGTCCTTGCGATATACCCTCAACCACCAATTCCACTTCCAGTCCCCTCCAGTCTTTCTGTATTTCTGAAGAAGGTCAGGATCTCTCTCCATGGTAGGCACACAGTCTCTTCGTCTCGCAATATTGCCGACCCAAAGACTGCGAGGCAGTGCATCTGCCCAGGAAATGGAGAGAGGTTTCATCCTCCTTCAAGAGTGTAGAGTCCTCCTTAGGGCCCATTAGACTCGTGTGTCTTCTTATGCGGCAGGTTCTGGTTTTATCATCAGGCTCTGTGGTAAAGCTTTTGGCCTGTCTGTTTTCTGAAAGTTTCTTCACTCTCTTTGGATGGCGTGATCTCTGATTGCCGGTCTTAGTTAGCCTCTAGAAAGACCTAAAAAGGGCTCCGTGTCTATGCACGGAACACCCGAGCCGAGCTCTGTGCCAGCCACTCCAAGGCATCCCCTGCACCAATTAAAATTTAGTATTGGGTGCAGAGAGCGCCCTGAATGCAACCTGGCCATTCGAGCATCATCATCTGTGGCTTCACAACCCTGGGTGGGTTTTTGCCGTCTCAACTACAGGTCTCCATCCTTCTCTATCAAGCATCCGGTCGGGACCAAATTCGATTTTCAGGGCTTTTAGGTTTTTTTTTTTAATATTATCTCTCCACCTGAGGCGGGGCCGGCCTAATGGACGATTTTCCCCTGGATCCTCCTCCCACACCACTTTTACCATTCTATCATCTGTCATTCTTTTAACGTGTTCTGCCCACTGTAGTCTCTTGGCCTTTATTTCATTTATTATGCTGGTATTTTCGTCTCTGGTTGGGCCAAATATTTTTCTAAGCACTTTCCTTTCAAAGACCTTAAGTCGTTCTTCGCTTGCAACCGTTACTGTCCAGGTCTCACATCCATATATTACGACAGGCCTTATAATTGTTTTGTATATGTTCAGCTTAGTTTTCCTGGTAAGTATTCTAGATTGTATTAGGTTTTGAAGAGCAAAAAATGCATCTGTTTGGGTTAGTTGTTATTTATCTCTTCTGTGATGTCGTTATTTTCACTAATACTTGTACCCAGATATTTAAATTGTCTTGTCCGCTCAAAGTTGTAGTCTCCGATAGAGAAGTTTTGTCCTACTCTATCTCGGTTCCGATTATTTCTACTGAGATACATATACCTGGTCTTGTCCTCGTTTATTTTGAGGCCTATCCTTTCCGCTTCCTTTTCGAACTTTATGAAGGAGTCTTTGAGGTTGATCCTGCTATTGCCAATCACATCGACATCGTCTGCAAAAGCCAGGAGCAGTTTGGGTCTCTCTTGGCTTCTCGATTTTGGAGTTCCTAATTACATATTCCAATGCTATGTTATAAAGAGTTGAGGTGAGAGGGCGTCACCTTGCTTGAGACCATTATTGAGACTGAAGGAGTCGGAGAGACTCTGTCCCACTCTTACTTTACATCGCGTATCCTCCATACATACTTTTGTCAGCGATATAAGTTTTTTTGGGAAACAAAGTTCTTGCATTGCTTGCCACAACTTTGATCTACATATTCTGTCGAATGCCCGTTTGAAGTCAATAAACATTTGGTGGAGTTCTCTGTCGAATTCCCAGCATTTCTGCATTATTTGTCTAATGGGAAACATCTGGTCTACGGTGGACTTATTTGATCTAAAACCACATTGGTAGTCCCCAACAATATCTTCGGTATATGGTCTTATTCTCTCCAGCAGGATATTGGAGAGTATCTTATAGCATGCATTCAGAAGAGTTATTCCACGATGGTTTGTGCATTTCTTTTTGTCTCCTTTTTTATGTATAGGGACGATGTATAAGATTCGAGCAAATTACTACTTCTTAAAGACAGGGTTTGGAAACTTCGGCAAATGATTATCATCTCCTGATGATGCTAACAAGGTTAGCGAAGCGCGCGTCGACTACACAAATAATAATATTTTAATATTGTGGATAAAACTGTGTTGTAGTACTACTTTTCCTGTATTTCTTTGCCTGACCTCGTCCTCGTGCATTCCCAGATGTCGCTAGTCTCGAAGATGCTCCCTCTTTGGAGGGCTGTTGTCCTACCAATCATGTGCCATCGATGTAACATTGCCCCTTTCAGTCCCCGCCTATCGTCGTCGGGTATTACGACTCTGTATAAGGACTGCTTTTAGGGAAGTGCTTCTGTGTCCAACTATCTCACCTCTTTGTCCCCATATTGCACTGGTGGGTATAAACAATTCATTTTTAAATCGTTTATGACCACATAGGGGTGGCAACTTTATAATTGACCACTTTAGTTAGCGAAATGTATTAAAATAGGCTGGTGGGATTTTATTCATATGGTGTGAATTGAAACATGTATTTTAGGTATTAGACGCTTTAATAATGCAGGATTTAATTTGCATTACATATGATCAATAAATAAAATGATTTCAAATATTCATCCTTTCACACACAAGACTAAATACTTTACCTCAGATTATCTATTAGTAAATATCTGACAAAACTTCTGTTTAATTTTACCCAAGTCCTTTCTTTACTGAATTTAATCAAACTTTCTTCTATTTCAACTAACTGGTTTTCCGTTCACACTAAATATCTTGTTACTTTGCTTCTTCAGCAATTCTACCAACTTAACTTAACCAGGGATATTCATATAAGACTTCGAAACTTGAATCGAACCTTGTCTACAGGAATAGATTTTTCTAACTACAATTTTCCAAACGTCATTTTACCTTCTTCAATAGGCATGAACATCGAGAGAGATGCTACAACTTGTATGTCTTGAGAAAATGCGTAAAAGTGCCCAAATAAGTTCCTAATTCAGTTTTGAAAAAGGGCAACAGAGTACACCAGATATTTTCTAAATATCTGTGCAAACAAATGAGAAAATGGCCTAATATTTTGGCGTCAACCAGAGCTGCGGCTGGGCAGATGCCTTACGCTTGAATGCACTTCTTCGACTTCAACCTTCAACGAAATATGTTTTACGGGTGAATGCTTGTAAGGCACCAAATCTAATTGCTGGAGAAGTGGAGACAATAGCGGGAACTGCATGGACAATCCGATTAGCGCATTTGAGAGGCTAGAAAAATGTTCTTTCTTTATTTGACATATTGTTGTTTACACAACACTGACGGAGGCAAAGATATATTAAATTTAAACCTTTAAAAACGTTTTCCTTAACGGGGAGTGACAACTAGCTATATTTAATGGAATCGACAATCCAGGTTCGGATTAAGGAGTAACTGAAGTACGATGCTTTAAGCGGACAAATTGCTGTTTACAATTGGTGAAATAAATCTATTCGGATTTTAATTACGGATTAATCATACTACGAACATACAGGGTGTTATCACCAAACTATACGGTAAAAAACGATGACTTCATACACATATTGTGTGTTTCCCCAACAACCACTTTCCCGCCATCGCAAGAAGAATTATATAGCCTTCTAATGGCTCAGACCTGATGAGAGGTCCAACAGGACATCTAACCTTGCTGTTGGCGTTGTTCTCATGGCGCCACCGGCAAAGCTTTCAATTTTTGCCATGCTCAGACAGGTGGTCTTGAGCTCCACCGTGGGCCATCACACATCGCTCTGATCTTACTCGGCGTTCAATTTTAAACATTCCAATGCTTCATGTACTAGAGCTTGTTTTCATATATATCTGATCTGTAGCCAAAATAGCTAGCTGTTTCATAATCTAAGAAGAAGAGGATCAAGGGCCAATCCATACTCTTCTCAATAAGGGCCTTTATCATCTGCTCATCCATATTTAGTGCAAAAACTACCTGATCTTGAAGTTGATATGATTACATGCATCCAGCTTGGATATGATAAGAAGCAAGTTTGGTTGCCTATACTTCGAGAGATTTGTAATATAAGGTGTTTTTCTTTCACCTGCACTAAGTACACCTTTTGCACCAACCCTTTTTCTTTCTCCGACGCACTTGCACTGAGTACCATTTAGTGCAGCACTTTCTCCACCGACTATTTTCTTGGTGTAAGTTGGTGCAGGATGGTGGGACCATGGCAAACTGGCAGAGATTCTTGAGATGGCTTTTTCTTTCGCTGCTGCACGATTATTTGGTGGATCTACACTGACGTACACCAAGTGCGGTTGGTGTAGGTGAAAGAAAAACACCTATAGTCCTTATTATAGCGTTATGGCATGATGAATGGTACTTTAGCTTCAGTCAGGCATTTCTAGAAAATATATTATATTTCAAACAATAGCTGTTCCTCTTCTATTTTTATGGCCTCTATAGCACCGTCTTCGAATCTTCGTCTCTACATGTGCTTTGTTGTTCTCCGATAGAGCCTTTCGTATCTCATGATTTGTAATACTGCAAATTGTTTGGCAATTCAGAGATGTAGCGCTTGAAGATTTCAACAACGATTAATTTTGAAAAAGCCAAATTTCAATGAGAAAACGTAACTTCTGACTTTTATGTATCTCTTAAAATTATCCTATATTTTTACATTTTATTATTGCAGTTCTACGATTTTAAGTTTATTCATTTTCACACATCGTGAATGAGTTTCTATGAAAGAGGTTTGCCTAAATCTATAATAAACCTAATAATGAGAATAGATAAATTTTAATTCATAACGTTTACTAGCCGGTCAAGAAAACACCGCAAGCCTTCAAACTGAGTTATACTTTAGTGCTGTTTGGTTTCGATTTCTTCCAATTTTTAGCCAAAGGCCAACACATTTCAAAGGTTGAACCAACAGTATCACAAAAATGCATGATTAAAATAGGGACAAAAACCTGTGCTTTCTGAAGAAAGTCTCTCACATCACGAATATCACTTTTGTCATTATTCTCATATAACAATTTATTAACAATATGTGGTTAATGCTCACAAAACACAGCATATACCATGGTCAATTTGTGTTCTTTCTGAACTATCTATAAAACAGATTATATAAAAAAAGCATTACATTCATTTTTGTCTGTTCTAAAAGCATTAGGTTCTGTTTTCTCATTCGATGTGTCTAGTAAAAAATAATAAAAAAATGGATATCAGGAAGCTATGTAGCAAACATCTGCTACTAATGTCCGGCAGATAATAAGCACAAATATGTTCATATTATTGATTTTAGGCCGCCTCTGACAAGACAAAGTGAAATTACAAACACTTATTAGTTTTATGGGAGGTGTTTATTGATTTTGCTGTTTCAATAGCTTTTGATGATTTTTAAATGAATAATTTAACATTGGGATGGATTTACTACATAAAAAATATGTGCTAAAAACTATTTAGGGTCCAGATATGCAATTTTTATTCTTGACTGTCCAGATGCAATCATCGCTCATGCATACTTTTGAGGCCATCTCAAATTTGACTAACTCTGACAGCATTTATATATCAAAATTATTACTTAACCCATACAAAAGGCTCTCCTGAAATTAATCCATGAATTATTAATTTTTTTTCCATTTTGCGTTTTGTGTCCGTATGTCTTGAGATAATTCTATTCAGATTTTGGACAGTTATTATGTCTAAAAATCTTTCCAACTAAATATGAAAATGTTACGTTTTTTCGAATGACCTATTATTTTCGATTTTTTTTTGAGTACCCTGCCCGAATTCTGATACGACACTTGAACTTTCTGTTCTTTTCTTTAGCTTCTTGGTTTCTTGCATTATTCTCGTATCTGTCACGCTTTTCAATTTTTTTTTTGTGCAAAATAGGCCATCGCACCGATGGCCTATTTTGCAATTAAGTGTAGGCGAAGTAAAGAAAAGAGTGAAAAACTGTTTTTATTTGTATTATCATCTAAGCAATTAATTTTATTTTTATTTTAAATCAACAATCGGAAGAAGTTAGCTTCGAATTAAAAACAAAAAAATATATAAAAATTGTTGAAAATATCCACCTCTTGTTAAAATGTAACAATCACGCCTTCTCCTCATGGACTGACAAACTCGGTCAAATATTCCTGGAGTATTATTTAGAATGGTGTCACATGAAACTATTATTCTGTTTCTCAATTTCTCTTCTGTCTGGATTGAAGTCTGATACACTAAGGTTTCAGGTACTCCCAGAAAGATAAATTCAAGTCCGAAGGTCTTCCATGACCTATTCAACGGCTGTTAAAGTTTTGATTTAGGAACGGTGAAATGCGCATTTGGTTTCTTAAAAGAATTGGTACCTGTTCTAGCAGGACCGAGAGTTGCTGAAGAAATTGACGGTACTGTTGTTCGTTTAGCCTTCCTGGCAGAAAAAAATGGTCCCCTCAAATAATCTCTAATAATGCCAGCCCACACATTTACTGAAAATCGAACTGGAAATTCAAAAATGATTGTTATGAAAGTATATTACACTTATTCCAGGTGCAGTTGGCCATATAACGTTAGCAATTTTATTTATTAAACAATGTTGTAAATCCATTTAAAGCATCTCTGTTCACAGATACGTCTGGCTTCATAGGAATTGCCGTTGACAAGTCCATAAAATAAAGCCATTTAGCATATTCTTGATCTGTAAATTCAGCCATCATTAAACAGCTCCGGAAACATCAAACACAAAAAATTATTTGTTACAAAACGTCAGATGGTCAATAATAGTATATTATTTAACCAGCGTATAATGTAGGCCATAATAAACGAGAGTGTATTATGGTTGATTGTGCGTGACTCAAATACTACACCTTATCTACAACCATCTTTAAACCCACAAAATATTTTACTAGAAAGCTAAATTTTAACAGTACGGGCTCTCGGATTGACTGTTACTTCTCGTTTTATGAGCAACTGCAATTGCCTTTGCTTTATTAAATGTAGAGTAAGGGCCATGTGCATGGATGAAACATACCAAATGAAAATGTGAACCTTTTGCAAAAATGTAATTCATAAAGGGACTCATAACAGAGCGCTTTCGGCCTAAGCCATCATCAGTGTTACCCGTAAAGTAAGTAAAAGAACCCTCCATTGACGGAATGATAGGAAATGTTTTAAAAAGTTTTAAGGTTTAGAAATTGATCCAGTGGTTCAGCCCTCGCTGTTCCTTAAAAAAATATATATGTGCCTCACCTTTATAAGCACACAACTGGACTGAAACTTCTGAAAGAGATATTTGGAATTGAGTTTTTATTTTTTTTTTCTTCAAGTTTTTCTTGCTCAACTTTTGCCCCCCGGTTTCGACGTTTTTTTTTCCTCTTTTTAAATTTTTTTGCCGAAAACCGCGTTTATCTAACTTTTTTTATTATTTTTTTTCTTTATTTCGTTTTATAATACTTTTATTAACCTTTCGAACTATTTTTTTATAATTTTTTTCTTATTTGGTTTTATAATACTTTTATTAACTTTCCGAACTATCTTTTGTTTTTTGCCTGCATTGTCTCTAACCTGATGTAAAATTAATGAAAAGAGCAAACGTACGCAACAAAATATTTATACTGATACTACTTATCACTACCCC
>MU187923.1:54751-68751 GCA_016904865.1 Pissodes strobi | reverse complement strand
ATTCACATTACTTAGGGAACATTAAAACCTTGAATTGCCACAGTCACATATTTACAAGGCTGCCAGTTTTCAGGGCCGGCGCTAGGGGGCGGCAAATGGGCTGTAAAATTAACTAGTTTATGAAGAAAATAAATAAACCAAGATTTATTTGAACACTTATGAAAAATTAATAGGTGGAATTTTAATAAAATTTGCTTTTAATATGTTTTACGAACTTTTAAGTATATATAGGTACCAACTCACTTCAAAAATCCTCAAGCATGAGAACGACATAAGAAGGTTGAGAGGTGTGCTCCATTGCAATTTAGTAAAAAATCTTAAATTGTATCAATCCAATAAGTAAGCTCTTGCAGACAAAACACTATGACTTACCATCTGCTATGGAACTCTTGAAAAATTGTAAAGATTTTTTCAAGGATCTTAGATCGAACACGGCCTTTATTGAAATGCTTTGCGATGCTCGAGAACTCGCTGACGAAATTGACATACCGGCTAATTTTGAGCTTACCCAGCCACGTCATAGAGTTCGAAGATGAAATGTTAATTTTGACTATGAGGCACGAGATGATCCGATAGAAGATCGTACTTTGAAATATAAGGCAGAGTTTTATTTTTCACATTAGACCAAGCTATCAATGCACTTGAATCCAGGTTTGATTTGATCAGTACCCACAGCAACTATTTTCAGTTTTTATACAATATTTATGATTTAAAAGATACCCCTCAAAGCGATTTACTAAAATACTGTAAAGATCTAGATCTAGAAATAGTGTTAACTGATGGAGATTCATCAGGTATAAACGCACTGGACCTGGCAGACGAGATGGTAAATATCGGTCTTGGCTTTAATAAATAAAAAAAGCCCATCCATATTTTAAAATTCATTTCAAAGCTGGATTTTGCTCCAAATCTCGGTATACTTTTAAGTATCTTGATTACTCTCCAAATAAGTGTGGCAAGTGGAGAAAGAAGTTTCTCCAAATTAAAGTTAATCAAATTTTTTTACGCTCTACAACTACCGAGGATCGGCTAAATGGCTTGACAACATTAGCTATTGAACATGAGCTAGCTAAAGATATTGATGATGTTAAAAAAAATTATCAAAACATTCTCAGAATTAAAAGTGAGAAAAAAAACACATTTAAGTTTAACTGTATTTCTAATAATTAGGTTTTTATTTTTAGTTGTTCTATAATTTGTGTGCAACCATAATTTCAATTTAGTGCCAAAATCATAAATCAAGAAATTTGTATTTTTGGCAAAACAAAACTTCAACAGTTTTAATAACATTTTTGTGCTCACTTTTTATTTTACCTACTACTAAGCGTGGGAAGAGTTTAGGTTATCTTTTAAATTTTGTTATAAACGGTCGGCATTTTACCTTTTTGCCCTGGGCCGCGAAACTGCTAGCGCCGGCCCTGAGTTTCGAGATGTATACCTTTACACTTCACTTTCAGATTGGTCATAGGCTTACAATACTAGGATAATATATTAGGATCCTAGTTTTAAAACACCATATTTTTTAGAACGCGCACGAACGTTTTTTTATTGATAAAAATTGTTAAAAGTTTTTTTCTACACTTCTTTGGATGTCGAAATTAAATCATTTTTAACGCAAAATAGAAAAAATGTTCTTGCGAACCCATGATTAAAACTTTTGTAGTTTCTTGAATTCCTTTGTTCATTGCTTCTATAATAATTAGCTACTAATTTTACTATAATTATTAATTTAAAAAAAGTTTTGAACGAAGGATTGATTTAAAACGTTGTAAATAACACAACTTGTTAGTGGTGCAAAGGGAACTAAATAATGGAAGGGATCTAAGAATTTTTTTTAAATATTGGGTTAGTTTTGAAAATAATATTTTGCTTAAGTAATGAAAAACTTTAATTTATTTAACTGTTAAAATCCTTCTTCTGTAAACTTACATTTAAATTCGAACACACATCAATTAAAAACTTGTTTTGCTAAGTATAATACTGTCTGGATTATTTAAACAACCCTAGACACAGTGGCGGCTCCAGGTAGGTAAAACAAGTGAGGCGCAGGACCGTATTCAGGATCTTGCTTGGGGAGGGCTGCAGTCCACCGCAGGCGCCGACCGACGGAGACACATCCGCCGAAGGCCGAAAATTTTCGGGTTGCCACGCCCAATTTTGTTAGTTGGTCGTTAAAATCGTTAAAAAAAAGTATTATCATGACGTCGCGGCCGCGCTCTCCACTTGCTGAATATTGAATGCGTATTTCCCACACTACGTCGGCGTCGGATAAATAAACAGAGTATAGCTTATATCGCATGTACAGGGTGTTCCAACGAGGACTGAACAGGGGCTTATTTTTGACCTTCTCTGTATTTTTAAAACAAACCATAATAGCCATTCGATGTAATTTTTTCTGCTAAATTCAAAAATCGAACCAAAAAACATTTGAATTAAAAACAAAAGACTTACGCCATGGATGAACTATTTTTTAAATGGAATACCCTTTATATTATATATTTTTGGGCTCTCTCGAGAAATCTAAACACATTTCGTGTATAATATACCTATCTTTAGCTGTTTAAGAAATATTGACAGTTGAAAGTCGAGCATTTTGACAGGCTCTAAAATCTAAACTGTACGAGATCAAAGAAAACGGTTTGCACATTCCTATCTTAGGTTTTCATAAGCTATCGGATGACAGTAACTTTGAATTTAACCGGAGATTCAAAAGTTCTGGTTAATTTTATCGGCTAGTGAACGCAAATCTAAATCGTGAAGATTATTAAAACGAGTACTTAATTGAAGGGAAATGCAATCTATAATTTCGTAG
Organism: Pissodes strobi; assembly: GCA_016904865.1. Lineage (NCBI taxonomy): Eukaryota > Metazoa > Arthropoda > Insecta > Coleoptera > Curculionidae > Pissodes > Pissodes strobi. The sequence continues at coordinate 65,939 of MU187923.1, read as the reverse complement.
TAGGGGAACGGGGGGCAGAACCGGGTGGCTAAGGTAAAAAAATTCCATATCACTTAATAATTTTAATTTATAACCGATATTTCGGCAACAGAGTACTTCAAACTTTATCTACAGAAGAAATGCTACGACATTCTGAAAAAAATCTTTATTTTCTAAAACAAAGGAATAACAAAAAATAGTGCTAAATACGGTTTTGCCCCACACCCGGGGCAAAATCGAATAACAAATGGGGTAAAACCGAGTAAAACCTAAACGTTTGGTTAAAGTGCTCTGAGGAAACTGTCGCATTGGAATTCAACCAAATCCTCTTCGAGCCAACTAGTAAAACCTTAGTGTGCCCAGTTCTCGCACTAAATACACTTTACCCATCCAACACCTGCTCTAGCTGACATGGAGTAATTTTCCTCACAAAAAAAAACACACTGCATTTTTATCTTCAACACTTGCAGTATTGCTATCTTCCTCTTCCGAGCTTGTATCATTTGTTGACTTTTTCGTTTTTTTTTTGTTGAGCCTTACTTTTCCTTTAGAACCAATCCCGGTTTTGCCCCACCCCGTTTTGCCCCGAATGTACTTTAGCAACAAATTGACCAAAAGTTTTTAAATTCTGACCTATAATGGAATACTTTTCATACAAAAATGTCCTACAGAAATAAGGCTTTCAGGCTATAGTTAAACAATATTTATTAACGGACTCCTTAGTGGATTGTAGAAAGGGTAAAAAATATTAAAAATAACATCACATACCTGATAAAACACATTTTAATCAGTAATATATGAACCTCACGATGTAGATGCCATCAAATTATTCTGCCAATTGGCAGAAGCTTCACGACTAAGGTGTAACGTTGATTCATAGATGGCGCTACCATGTATGAAATTAAACGCGGTACCCGGTTTTGCCTCACGACCCGGTTCTGCCCCCTGTTCCCCTACAACATTTTATAGCTTACAAATATTTCTAACTCATTGTCACTTTTACCCCGTTTTCTTGGTAATTCAGATTTATTTTCTGCCCAGTTAAAAAACCCTTTAAATTTTTCTTCGTCTCTAGTCAAATTCGTTGAGCAGCGATTTTGATTTGGTTAGAACAGTAGTATATGTTTAACATTTTAGTTTGCAGAATTTGAAAAAGTAAAACTGTGCATGCAAAAATTTCGTAATAGATTCTGGTTAAAATAGCAAAGTCCAAGCCTTGAAAATGGTTTTAAAATCCCGTTGCCGTATTTACCGATTCTGAACATGAAGTTTTGTAAATTATAGTTTGAAACACTAATATTAAGTCGTCCAAGTCAGTAGCAACTAAAGTTAGGATTTTGGAACGGGTATACCAGCGTGTTTCAATCGATCGTGGTATCCATTTCCCGACTATTTGATCGAGAACAAAGGCGCGCTTCGGTGAATTATGAAAAAAGGTTGGACTACCTAACAAAGTACAACAAAAATCGGCTTTTATCTATATGTTTAGTGCCTTACTGCAGCACAAGGTTTAACATATGTGCGCAGCAATGGGTAAACAAAGCCAAGGGTGCAGAAGATTTTATCTTTGTTTGAAGGCCATTTAGCTCGCCAGACATAACACTGACCCCGTCATAACACTGAGCCACTAATCTCTCCCTAAAATTACATGGCTCCAAGAAGCTTTCTACCAACTTATAAAGAGCATCTGCAGTTCGATTTTCGCTCACAACCCAAACTAACCCAAACCTAAAAACCTTTCATACACACACCCTTTTATGACGTATCGAATAGTTATGGCGCATTGGGAACCCTCCGTTATATCTGTATCATATGCCATTACACCGAAAAAGAAACATTCTTTATCATTAACCTCATTTTACTAAAATCTGTCAAATATTCATGAATACAAAAAATTAGTTAACTTTGTATTGCTCTAGAGCGTCCGGTAAAAATATTGCTAAATTTTTCGCAGTGTTCTGTAAGGTCTTGATTACGTATAATTAGGCATTTAAAAACCTCTTTAAAATTGCCGCGATTTAACCATCATGTCCCCGAAAAGGCAGTGCTTGTTTTCTCAAAGTAAGTGTGACATCTATTAAATAACTGAAGAGTGGCCGAGCTAAGTGATCTAAGTGCCTAAATAAAAATTTTCGTTTTTTTCCATCAGCATATTCTATGACCCAGCGCTAATGTCCCGCTAAGAGATCTAAGTGCTAATAATTTGACTCTAGTGGTTGCAAATGAAGTCCCAAGATGGGGCCGCCTGTATGTCCGGCACCATATTCTTTGCTAATTGATCTAAGTGCCAGTATGCACGTTGACCTTTTTTCGTCGTTAGGTTAGAATCGACTTTTATTGACTACAAGCGTTGAGTATAGGTCAACTTTCAATGTTCATATTCTTATACATATTCTTAGTGGCCAATGGACATTTTGACACGATCGATCATAAATTTTTAGTTTCCAGTCATAGTTTTTCGTCTTCAGATAGAGATTTTGCCCTTATTGAGAAACGAGCAAAACGTTGCAAGCTTCAGACAGTACAAGATGTAAAAAATGTTATAGCTACTTTTAGACCTTCCAGGCCATACAGAGTGTTAGATATGAGTCGTCGCCTTCCACACAGAGGGTCGTAACCAACAAAAATTTTAAAAATTAGTTACGCCGCCCCTAACCTCACTTCGATTTATCGCACGTTCCCACAAAGTGCCGTAACTGAATTAGCAAAGGCTCTTATGCTGTAGCAAACAAAAGAAATGGCGTATCTAACAAAATTTAGTTTTTCTATCACACTAAACGACGTACTTAACTTTATTTACGACCTTTTGTAATAAATGCTTAGTATCAAATCACACAAAGAGTCGTATGTCTAGTTACGTCAGTTTGTGCGAAATATTTTCGTTGTGGCTTTCGTGAACATCGACGTAAGTGAAGCGTTAACGTGGTTTTATGCTTGTAAACATAACCTATACAACGTTGTGTTAAGCCGGTAGCGGTTTTTGCTATTAGTTCTAGTTAAAAGTTTAATTTAGCTGTGTTAATAATAATTGTTAATAATTTAGGTGTGAATATACATAAAGAGGTAAGTGTTATTGATTATAAATTATTATTGTAAATACGATTGTTTTAAACAAAAAGCTATAGTATTGGAATCAAGTGTGCACTCAAACTGATGTTTACGAGATACCGAAAGTTATAAACATATTACTTGTAAACAATGAAGTAGATTGAATAATCTTTGAATAGGTAAGAAAAATCGTCCAGATAAATCTGACTGATTTTATTGAGGCAAATTTTAGTAAAAGACAGACTCTTTATTCATTACGTATTATGTGCCATTTACAATCATTTATTGTTGAATTTAGCATAATTTGTCTGTGATTGTAGTTTTTCGAAATTTCGAAAATTAACTACGTTTAGTTGTGGGTAATAAAATTATGGTAGGATCGAAAGTAAAAATGCGTTTCAAAGGTAAATGGTACTTTGGAGAAGTAACCGACGTGAAAGATAGTAGCGAAGAAGGGTCAACCGAACATCATTCCCTCAGCATGGAAAGCTCATCTGATGAAGATCTTCCTCTTAGCGTGCTTCAACAAAGATATTTTATTCCAAAAAGTAATCTCAAGTTGACAAGAACAGGTGAAGAAGTTGCCGAAAACAGGAGGTCTAATCTCTCGAACGTAAATGAAGATATCTTATCGTCTACACCGAGGTCTACACCTTCCCCAATGCATGACTCCGACGCTGACCCACCTTTCGGACAATGTGAAGTGCGTAAATGTAGAGATGAAGTTTTCAGCTCTTGCGAAATATGCGAAAAGCTTGTATGCTGGACTCTTTTCATATCAGATATGAAGGAGTGTTGTCGTAAACGAAATTGGGAACACTTAACTGCCGAAGATGAAGGTGCAAACGACGTTGAATTATTGGATAACGTCATATTCACTTCCATTGTGAAAAAACCTGAACACTACACAAGTGAAGGTGGTGAGAAAGAAAATATTGAGGAAAAACGCCCTAATGTATATCGTGAAGCGAAGATATTGCGAAGCTTAGGAAATTATAAAAGCCCTGTAAACAAAAAAATCTGTCCAAGCAAAAAAGCTTAAAAATCGATGCAATGGCGAAACCTGTAAAAAATTGGCAAACTATGTAGCGAAATAAGTAATGAGCAGCGAGAAGTAATATTCAACCAATATTATGCCTTAAGTGATTTTACAAGGCAAAGAGAGCTTCTAGTCCGCCACATAGAAAAAGTAGAAACAGCCAGGAAAACTAGTAAGAAGGAGCAAACCCGGAGAAGTTACAATTTACGTTACTATCTGACACTTGAAGGAAAAAGGAAGATCGTTTGCAAGAAACTGTTTTTAAGTACGTTCGATGTATCAGATCGGACTTGTCGAACTGCATTAGGTAAAGTTAGTGAATCAGGAATACTTGAATAAGATAGACGTGGCGGAAGGCATAGAAGTCAAGCAGAAATAGGACAAGAACTTCAGATGAGATAGAAAATTTCGGAACATATTGAAAGGTTTCCTAAGGTTGAATCACATTACTGTAGATCTTCCACTTCTAGATTGTACCTTCACCCTGATTTATCTCTTCCAAAAATGTACGCTATGTTCCTACAAGAATTGGAGCAGACATCAAGGTCAAAGCCCAGTTTTTCCACCTACCGGAGAATTTTCGTGACAAAAAACCATTCGTTTTTCCGCCCAAAAAAGGATATGTGTTCTTTGGGTATGACGTATAAACAAGGAGATGATGAAACAAAGGGAAAACTAAAAGAGATATATGAAAAACACACTTTAGAGAAAGTCAAAGTAAGAGAACGAAAAGAAGAATCCAAAGTTCAAGCATGCAAAGATAAATCTATTTTACGTGCGGTTTTCGATCTGCAACAGGTGATCTATTTGCCAATTAGTCGAGAAAGTGCCATATTTTATAAAAGTCGCCTGTCTAATTTTAATTTCACTTTTTATATTATAGCGAATAAAGAATCTTTATGTCTTCCTTGGAACGAGTCAATAAGTAACAGGGGGCCTCAGAAATATCTAAGTAGTTGTGTGTTTAAAAGTCTCGAGTATCAGCACGAGGTATAAAATCTGTAATTCTATATTCGGACGGATGTTATGGTCAGAATAAGAACTCGATCATGGCTGCAATGATGTTATATTCAGTTCAGAAATTTAAGGAAATCGAAACCATATCTCTACGTTTTTTCGAGACCAACCATGGACAAAACGAAGGAAATTCAGCGCATAGCGCAATAAGTACAGCTCTTTCACAAGTTGGTGAAATTTTTATTCCCACCCAACTTTTCCCTATATTTGAACTAGCCAGTCGAAAAAATCCTTACAAAGTCATCCCAATGGGTTGGGCTGACTTTTTTGATTTTAAAAGTGTCTCACAATCATTACGAATTTTAACAGTCCGTACCACTCGTACCAGTAATGAAGGTAAAAAATTAAATTGGACCAATATTATGGAAATAATGGTGGACAAAAAAGAACCTATGAAAATATTTTTCAAAAATAGCCACTTTGACGCAAGGTATGATTTCATCGAATTAAAACGATTGGAGAGTAAGGTAGCTAATATTAAAGTTGACAATGTGAACAGTGCTTCACCGAAGATAACGAAGAAAAAATTCGAAGATCTTACTTCATTATGTAAAGGAGAGACTCCTGTTATAAGGCTTAATAAATTCAAAGACTTTTATTACAGTGCCTCACGAAAATTAGTTTGTTTTTGTAAAGTTGTTTTTTGAAGTGAAAACTTCTTTAGCGGCGTTGTGCACTTTTTTGGGATGGGTTAAAAATGTTAAACTCGCGTCAGGACACGTGGCCTGATCGAAAAACCGTAAGACGGAGGGAGACCGCCAGCTCGCGATCGTTTCGGCATGTTCCCGATGAGGTAGAGGGCTGAAATTTTCAGAGGATGTAGACGGAGTAAAATGAAGATTTTGTGCCCAAATAGGGCAATTGTCCCCCCCCCCCCCTCCCCCCGTTTGGCCAGGGGAGGGGAGAGAAGAAAAAATTAAAATAATTCCGAGAGAACGGGATGAGGTAGGAGGTCCAAATTTTTTATGGGAGGTGTGGTACCTGGGGGGCTACCTTGGGCCATATGGGGGGCGACGGGGCTCCACGTTAAGGGGGGAAGGATGGGGACAAACCGTTTTTTGGCCGTAGCTCTGCAACGGTGCGTCGGAGCGAAATTCTGAGCTCGACAGGGTCCCCATACGTGGACCCTACGGGAGGAGAAAAAAAATTCCACCCCCCCCCCCGCCGCGCCCCCCAAATTTTTTATTTTTTTTTTGACAGGTAGAGGGGATAAATTGACAAGAAGGGAGAACGACACTCCGAAAGTGCCCAAAAGTAGTTTATAACGAAATAAAAAAAAATTTGAATAAAAAAAATTGAAGAAAAAAAATGGAGGGGGAGGGAAAAGCGTTTTTCGGCGAAAAAAAGGGAAGGAGTTGAGCTACGAGATCCGGGATGGCAAAAATGGAAAGAGCAAAAAAATGCGTTATTTTGAATAAAACAAATTTCGAAAATTTTGGAAATAAAGATTTTTTTTTCGTTTTTTTGATATTGAATTCCGGGAGAACGGGATAAGGTTGTAATAGTTCTGAAGTGTAAAATTTTTTATGTAATAAAATTATCATGTTTGTGTACGATAGCGCAATAAATGAATATTGTATTTTACCACATAAATGATAGTACTTTTATACCAATAAATAAAGCAATTCGTGCGAAATTATTCCCTGACAATTCCAAAATATTTAAAAATGCACAACGTTAATGTTGAAGTTTTCACTTCTGCCGGCACTCCCGGAGTGTTTTTTCTTTACTTACTTCTTACAGTGTATTATATCTATAAGTTTTCTAGTTTATACTCATGCTATTTTGTTAAAATACATCACCTTATTAATTGAAAGTGTTTTATTGCCAGCTGTCCTATCTGTAGGAAGCCGAAACACAAAATCACACAAACTGACGTAAGTGATAATTTTTCCAAAAATCTGGAAAAGATTTTTTCAACAACTTTCATATAAAATTAATTTACCTGAAAATCATACTTTTCCGTGTATTAAAATAAAACATTCACATTGAACCATATTTCGGTAATTCCGGAAAACATTAGACCTATTATTTTCGTTTTTTCGCTCTACTGTAAAAATTTGTAAAATGATAGTTACGACACGGGGTGAATGATAGTTACGGCGACGGGGCGTGTATTAAAAAAGGGTGTGACTGTCCAAAATTTTAAGTCGGCAGAGCTCTTAGCCTTGCCTGGTGTTCAGCAAATAAACGAATGCAAGAGGAAAGACCTTCGTGCAATGCTAGAATTCATTAACCAGGAAAACAGAGCATTTTTCAACTCCATTTTAGATTTTTGATGATATATTATTTCTGTGGACTTAGATAATTTCCATTTCTTCTTCATTTATTTTGCTTAACTAAGTTTCTTCTATATATTAACATTAAAAATGTGTTTTAGTTCATCTCTGGCTAATAAATCTGAATTTCAATTAAAAAAAATATACATTTGGTATATTTTTTTATTGACCAGTTTTCTTTAATTTCAGGCAATTTTAAATTTTGGCATTTAGATCACTTAGCTCGACCACTCTTCAACTAGTTAATAAGCGATTTTTCTGGACATTTTCGTTGAGTAAAATTCAGTTTAAACAAGCGTTTTCCCTTAACGCATCCTGAACGGTCGCCCTATTTTGCTCTAACCGTACGACAGCCATAAAGTTTTTTATGTGTTCTTTAGAAGCCTCGTGCATTTTAGTACTGCGAGAAAAAAAAATTAAGTCCTTGAATCCATCATTTAGGCAGCATGAATTTTTTGCTTTACCCATAAGTAAAATGCATGGTCAGCAATACAAATTCTGTTTATATGAACTTCCGCAAGCCATTTATAATTAATACCAGAAAGTTTAAAACGCTCGCGAAGTATCCCGACGACCCACCCTTTTTTCGCTAAAATTGCCGATATTTTTGGCGTTCGTCGACTCTCCAAAATTTGCCGCTTTTCCGTTTCAGATCGTTGCGAGTGTTTCAAGCAAAGACAAAACAATATCGTGAGAGGGATTCATTTCAACCCGAGTTTTAACCAATCTTATAATTTTTAAATGTAAATACCTAGAGGTAGGCACAATAAATCAAGTCCCCAAAACCTAATACCGAGAACAAAAAATAATTTTAATAAACAAACCCTTGATAATATGGCCTCGGATAAGGCAATACTGCATTATTAAAACAAAGCACAAATGTCACAAATCAGCTTACCTTGTTGTAAGGGCTCTTGCCTTACCTTACCTCCTTATTAACAAAACAACTATACAAAACAACAGTATTAATTATTAATAACCCGCCAATTCAATCGTAACGGTCGCGATCGATCGACGGACGTGATCTAATTTTAATTAGGAATAAGCATCTGACCTGACACCTGAAACGACACTTGACCCTTCCCTTCAAGAAGAAATGAGATGAGATGAGGAAGTTGACGATAAGACGTTGCCAAGTTTCAAATAGGCACCTACCCCTAATACTATGAAACAAAGGATTGTAGTACCTATTCTTTATTTTCATTGTTGGGTCTTAAATTTTATAATACTCCATAAAACAGTGGAATCATTTATTTATCAATCATTTCTGACTTGTTTTTTATGCTTTTTAAAAAGAAAGATTTAAATAAAAAGTCCTTGTTCAAGAACAAAGGCAACACGCAAGTTTGCTGCTAAAAATTATACAAGCACAAATTTGTGTGCCCCATACGGCTACTAAAATTCGTTGATTTAAAGCTCCGTCTTGTGCAAGGGAACTGGTGGGGAGCGTAATACTATAACGGCAATGAATGACGCGTATGAGGCCAAAATTTCTGGGCTTACTACAGCTATGTTATGCGGTCGGGCAACGATTTGAGCGTTTAAAAGATAATATTTTAAACTTTTATTGGATTTTTATACTTTTATGACTGGAAATTACGCAAAAACCATCTTATATTTATATAAACATTAATTGAAAATTTCAGATTATATTGTAATTTTTACATGTGAGGCTCAGCCACAGTTGCTTTATTCGGCGGGCCGCCACTGCCTAGATAACTTAGAAACAAGATCAAAATGATCCACAAAAATACTTTTATTTAAAATTGTAATATAGATGCAAGAATGGATAGAGAAGACCACTTTCGTTGTTTATAACCTAACTTCATAGGCAAAACTTATTCATTTTCCAATTTGCCATTTGCATATTTTTTGTTTTGGTGGTCTGGTTTCGAGATTTGACCGTCTATACTATAGATAAAATAATAAAAGCATCAATTATCAAATAGAATACATGCCGATTTAGAGTTTTGACTTCTTTCTAAAGAACCAGCCTTATTTTCATTAAATCCTCCATTTTCAGCACCATTAGCACCTTCTGCACCATTTGGTTTCGATCCAAATAATCTTTCGTGGGCACTGCGACCGTTTGGAATTTTATCTGGAAAAAAAAATAAATCCTCAAATATGATCTGATATTTTCTACATTTTTCTGACTATTCACCAATAGCTAGGGTCGATTTCCTTACATTGCATTTTTATTTATTTATTTATTTTTAACCAACATAGAACTGGAAATTGTTCCAAATGACGCGGTGGGACGGCAAAAGAGTTAATATGAAACCTAAACAGTGATGACACATTTCGAAAAATAATTACGAAAAATTTTCAACCTACAGCTCGCAATACTATTCTAAAAAGTAGTATTTACTTTGCTCTATTAATGCATTTCCCTGCTAACGTGAAACTGTCAAGTTCTTTGAATGCATATAAAAAATAAACCAAACCCAAAATAAGCCAAACCCAAAATAAACCAAACCCAAATATTCCGAACTCTTATAAAGGGCAAATTTCCTTAATAATACAGATTGAACACTATTTACTTGGAGTAGTCAGTAGGCCCATAGGTTTGACAGCTCTATCCACTCTTGGTGGCAAATCGGGTGCTTGTCCATAGATGCCTTCTTTGGTTGTCGGTGAATTTGGAACTGGTTGATCGGTGCTTAAACTGTGCGCCTTAGAATGATTGTATGGTCCATGGAGACTGCTCGGCTGTCTATAAAGAAGTAATTCACTCGTTTAGACTAGAAGATATTAAAATATTGTAAACTAGAAATCTTATTCACGAAAAAAGAACACTCGGTCTAAAGTTTGAAATTGATACTTGATCTTTGAAACACAAAGGCGTGGACATAAAGCATAGTTGAAGTCATATAAAACTATTATCTAAGGTACATACAGTAACAGTAACTAGAAGAAAGCAGCTTAAATATAAGAAGAAACCAGCAATTATAAAGAAACAATACACTAGGGGAATACGACGAACTGGACCAAGGGAAGGAGGAAACCAAGGAAAAAATAAAATAAAAATAACTAAAAAATGGTAACTAACAGAAACTAAGTCAACGGAACCAGAAACTAAGTAAACACAAAGAAACCAAAAATTAAGTAAGAAGTATCCAGAAACTAAGCAAATACAAAGAAACCAGAATCTAAGAAGAAATCAGAAACTAAGCAACTAAGTAAAGGAAATTAAGGAATAGAAATAGTAAAAAATAGGAGGACAAATATGTTAGAAAGATGGAAATAGAATTTGGAACTCGAATGTTGATGACAAGTATCTGAAATAATAGAGAAAATCATAATGCAAACATGTACGCGCCCAAGTACATGAGAAATAGAAGGTTGATATAGAGAAAAATGGAGGTATAAATAACTAGAAAGTTATAATTTTAAATGCAAGTGTTAATGATAGGTACCATATTGGGAAAATCATTGTAAAAACGCGTAGGCATTAGAGAAACCAAAGGAGAAATTAAGATATGAGCAACTGGAGGAAAAGGTTATAATTTTAAATGCAAGTGTTTAACGATACACTTGGGCAACATGACGACCTAGGAGATGAAATTAGAATCCATATAGGGATACATGTGTATATACATATATATAAAGTCATAAGGACAAGTAGATGATATACGAGGATATAGTAATAAAAATAAAGGAAAATAAGTTGAAGTAGCATGGCACATGAAGCCAGGTAGCAGTGATAAGTATCATATGAAGAAAATCACAAAATACATCACAAAAGTATCGATCGATACAATGCATAGAGATAGATGCAATACGTAGACATAGATAAAACATTAAAATATTAAAAATAAGCCAA
>MU187923.1:33124-54741 GCA_016904865.1 Pissodes strobi | reverse complement strand
TAATATCCGATGTTATTTCAAACAATCTCGGCAATGTTTACTTTTCCAATGTTATATAATCACAAACAGTCGAGAATCATTCTAAAACAGGCCGTACTAATTAATGTTATTAATTTCAACAGTAACAAGGCCAAAGCCACACAAATATCAAAACAGCTGGGAAATTCAAACTGCTATCACAAGGACAAGACATGGTGACACACATTACAAAAAGTAAATATTGAGGGGAATTCAAAACTCGACCTGGAAACTGCTGACGACAAAAAATAATGGTTAAAGCATCAAAATTCAACATATTTTAGCATAAGTTGTACTGCAATTCAAATATTATGACTACGATATCTATAATGGAAAATATAAATTATAGTTTACCAGATGCGAATAAACGAATAGGGTTATTATTGATATTAGAATTCATCATCAGGAATAGTTCTCAATTGTTTTAGTACCAATGTGTTTTTTAATAATATTTACAACCAAATTCCATTTCGGTTTTACGTACACAGTGGACCAACTAAAGTATAACATAATACTTGCATATTTTCAACACAGCCGTGAAATAACCATATAATTATTTAGTATAAGTATACTGTATGATGCAATGATAATTATAATTTTCAATCAAAATTACCGACTGATAAACGATAAAATGACAAATGTTTTCAGAGAATAATTTTTTTTTGTAAGTCAATAATTAAAGATTTAAGAGAAAACATATACAGGGTGCTACAAATTCGAGTGCATGCATGGGGATCTCGGGAACCGTTAGAGATACGAAGTCGGTTAAACTAAGGCAAAGTTGCGCAATTTGATGCCCAACAAGATGCAGTTTTGAAATTTAAAAAATTCCGAATAGTTCCGGAAATATTCGTAAAAAACCGAAAAGCAGCTATTTTATTTATATTTTTTCCTGACCTTATATGAAGAGATAATATAAAATAAATTTAACATTATCATTGCCACTTTTTCCCCTTTATAAAATGGCAGTGTCAAATTTTAAATCTGACGTTTCGTGTCCGGGCCCCCATCATCAACTTCATTTTTTTAAATACGGACCTGGATTTTTTATTTAATTTTTTAGAAGCCTTTGGTCTCCCAAAACCAACGATGTATCACACTTATCAATATATCAACAAATCTAGATTTTCTTCATAAGAGATAATGTGTTAGACAGAGACGGGACGATCTTTTCTGACCCGATTTCACTTATGAGAATATTTATTACCGCTATCTCCCAAAATCAACGATGTATCACACTTGTCCAATAGCGGTAACAAAAATATTCTCATAAGTGAAATCGGGTCAGAAAAGATTGCCCCGTCTCTGTCTAACACACTATCTCTTATGGAAAAAATCTAGATTTGTTGATATATTGATAAGTGTGATACATCGTTGGTTTTGGGACACCAATGGCTTCTATAAAATGAAATAAAAAATCCAGGTCCGTATTTAAAAAAATGAAGTTGATGATGTGGGCCCGGACACGAAACGTCAGATTTAAAATTTGACACTGACATTTTATAAAGGGAAAGAACTGGCAATGATAATGTTAAATTTATTTTATATTATCTCTTCAAATAAAGTCTGGAAAAAATAAAAATAAAATAGCTGCTTTTCGTTTTTTTACGAATATCTCCGGAACTATTCGGAATTATTCAAATTTCAAATCTGCATCTTGTTGGGCATCAAATTGCGCAACTTTGCCTTAATTTAACCGACTTCATATCTCTTACGGTTCCCGAGATCCCCATGCATGCACTCGAATTTGTAGCACCCTGTATATACGCATAATTATATTAATATAACACTAGGATAAGAATAAAATGTCAATATTTAGTACTCATATTTTGTTTATATTTTTACATGTACAGATAATTTAAAAAAAACTGATGAGTTGAAAAATTCGTTCTTTATTTTGAGCAGTATATATATTGATAAATATCTCTTGCGAAAAATTTATATGTTTAGGTATTATAGTATTCAATATTTCTTTTGTTTATCGTTGGTTGTTTTCATAGGTATTATGGTTAAAAGAATGATTAAACTCAACTTTTAATCATTTTAAACATAAAGAGAATATTTTTATTTAATTATCAAAACAACAAAAACCTAATTAAACAACTTAAAATTAGGTCCTTATTAGCAGAGTCCATCATTTTAACGTAAACAAGACAACATTTTTTTTTCTATTAATAAAGGGTGAATACAAAAAGAAACACTTAAAAGCAAATTAGTATTTTGTGAAATCTCCATCTGCATCAATCACAGCTTGAAGTCTTCGACCCATGGTCATAAAGCGGGTAATGAAGTTTTCTTCAAGTGACAATTCTTTCCATACTTCCTGAATACCTTGCCATAGCTCCTCGCTGTTCTGAGGCATAAAATTTCGTCGGTAAAGCCTTTTGACTATTATCCCCCATATGTTTTCTATTGGGTTGATATCGGGACTATTGCTTGGCCATGGCAAGGTTTCAATGTTGGCATTTTGAATCCATTGTGTGACGATGTCGAAGTGTGTACGGGGCAATTGTCTTGTTGGAAGAGATAATTTTCAGGGTAAAGCTGTTCTACACTGGGCACCATATGGTTCTCCAATATTTGAATATAAGTTTCACAAACAGATCGTCCCTGAATCCACCAGACAACTCCCATTCCTCGCGACGAAATCCATCCCCACACGTTTACACTGAAATGGCCTGCAGCTCTATACCTGTCGACGTACCGAGGATTGAAACGCTGGTCGTTTGGTCTGTACACCTTAATTTTGCAGTTCTGTGAGGCTTGGTAGATCTTTTCGTCAGAAAATATGACCCTATCCCAAAACTGCTGTTCACGAGCTTGGTAATTGAGAGCGAAGATTAGTCGTGCTTGTTTCTGTTGGAGAGTAAGTTCCATCTTTTTTGCCACAGTCAGGCATTTTAGACTCGATGCCAAAATTCTAGGACAGACTAACTGCCCGGAAACTGCGACAGAATCCTAGCATTTTTTGCGCTTTCAAACGGGTCATTTTCCAGTACTTGAAGGAGTGCTAGATCTTCCTGAACTAAACTTACTCTTCGTCTACCAGATCCCCGTTTCCTATCAAGCGTTTCTTCTGGTCCTCCATCTTTTATTGATAGAAAAAACTGTTGTCCTGCTTACGTTAAAATGTTGTGCTACCGCTGATAAGGACCAATCATCTTCTAACTTGGTTACAATTCTCGCTTTTAGCTCTTTGCTGGCATGTGGAGCCATTTTAAAATGATTCTCACACGGTTGGGCTACTCCTTTCTAATTGACAAAGCTGACTTTTTTTAATTTGACGGTGACGACGACATGGTGGCCCGAATACACTGCTCAAATCTAAGAAAAAAATGTTCCAAGAGTTTTTTTTCAAACTAGCTGTACATGGAGCACTATTCAATGTCTGCCTACAACTCAGTCAGATGGAGTCCTGATACATACAGCAGCCAAAAGGAGACCGTCAAAGGTTCTGAATTGAGTAAAGACGTAGATCGAGACCCATTGACTGGAATCCAGGACCCAATAAGCTATAGGCCAGAATAAAGTTTAAAGGGCTAAAATATAACTTAAATTTAATTATGTACGGAGCGATATGACTATTCTAATATTGAGGACCACTCGTTAATATTTAAGGAGGTTCCCCTCATTTAGACATACTCATCAAAAATGAGTCTTTATTTATTAAGGAGATTCTTTTCATTTTGAACTTTTTAAACGTACAAGATATTTTGTAATGGGGACCAATGCAAGAAGGAGGGGGGCATGCGTAAACTAGAAATCTTATTCATGAAAAAAGAACACTCAAGTCTAAAGTTTGAACTTGATACTTGATCTCGAATGATAAAATATTATATGTTTTAAAAACAATCAGTGAACTTTCAACAAATTTTAGTATAAAAGAACGTGCAAACCGAGTAAACGACAACTTCTCAGTAGTAGTACCTCAAGGGCAAACACTTGCTGGTAATAAGTTCAAACCCTCCACACCTGGTCATCCACTTAATAGTATCTCAAGGGCAAACGCTTTCTAGTAACAGGTTCAAACCTCCCTAAAGTTACGTAAGTGAAAAAGTTAAAAGTAAAGTGAACCTAAATCACAGTGAAACTAAATTAAGCATACCGATATAAATTAAACGAATTAACTCTCTTAAAACCTAACATAAACTAAAAGTACTTTCAAGGGAACCTCAAATTGCTTCAAGGGAACCAAATAGGTCGAGTCTAACGAATGGTTCACGCTCCTCTTGTAAATTATATTTGAAAATGGTTATCAACATAAGTGCATACGTCAATTTATACTAAACCTGGACATCAATATACGTACATTTAGCGAGTCATTATTATATACATCACCATCTGAGCTACGCAACCTGAAAGAGCAAAAAGGATCGCCGCCCGCAAGCAACTATACTCTGCGACACGTAATGGGAAGCGCCCAAAATCCTCTTTGACAATATGGCCAGATGTTTTGCTCATCTAAACATTAACTAAGAAAGACTCGCCTTAAAGCGTTTTCAGCACAAAAATTGACTGGTGCCGAAAATAATGAATTTAAAACAACATCCATTCATCCAAAGCCAAATTGATGAAAATCCCAGAGATATATTGATGGTAAGCATCCGTCTTTTAAGCAACTTGAATCTTTTCAATCTTTTTACTGTTCTGAACGTTATATTTTAATAACTAACATTTTCGTTATTTGATTTTATTACTTTGAAAACGGAGACCGATATTCCTCCGAAACGTAGTTATTTTTTATAGTTTAGTTAGGATCCTTAAATTTGACTAAAATTAATTGTGAAAATGATTTGTAAACATTCAATATCTACCAACAAAAGGTGAATCCAACACAACAATATAGAACATATACACCAAGTAGATTTAATCAATATGCAATTATTTCCTTATAGCTTAGGCATCAGTTGGATAGACATGCCATTTAGACTAGGCAATGTCCCATCTTTTTGTAGTTTTACCAATTGGAAATTGTTGATACTATAATAATTGATTTTACCACTTATTTATCTGGTAAAAGTAAATGAATGTTCTCAATCAAATTAAAACAGAAAAGCGAAGATGATATAAGAGCAGTGACCCTTTCAAACTTGCTAAGTGAAAATTGATAAGTAATATTTAATTCCTTTTGGGCTTTTGACTGCGTGTATTTTTATATTAATAACATTTATTCAATATGGTTCAAGTGAGAATTAAAGGCTAAACGTAAAAGTTTAAATACTGGCTAAATACATTGAGGCATCAGCAACCCCCCGCAGTAGCAGTATGTAATGATCTTTTAAGTTTCCCGTCACGATTTTCCCTACCTGGCTTTTTAATAGCAAAAAAAAAATAATTATCTTAACAAATGTATAAACAAAATATTTTTATATTATTAGTGACAATCTAAATTCTCACACAAACTTTTCATTGTATTTATTTGAAAAACAAATATTTCTCTACCTTTTATGCTGCAATCCTCGATCGCCAATAAACTCTCTCCTGTCCGGGCTGTTGTAATCCCCTCTCCTATCAGGACTTCCAAATTCTCCAGCTTTATACTCATTAGCTTTGTAGATATTCGCAGAGTAAATATCTCCTTTATTATACTCTGGCGCATTTAAAGACGATGGAATGTCTGGATTAGACAGAGTATAGGATGGATCTTTGGTAAGAGGAGATTCTGGAGGTACATCGGATGAAGACTGCTGTTGGCTGTTCTGGTTACCGTTGCTGAAACCATAACGTGTATCGTATGTGGGCTGAAAAAGAAATAAAAGGCATAAACAAATGTGAAATCTACCGTCCTCAAAACATCTATTTAAAGCACAATGTGCTTCGCATTTATACCATGCACTTCAATATCAGATGAACATGGACTATGCTTTATTTATGAAAAGTAAATATAAATAAGATAAACAATAATGCTGACATAAGAATATCTGCGTAAAATATACATTATTTAGTTAATGCCTAACTTTTGCATATCTCAAACATTATAAAGTAGCTCTCACATTATAGTGCTCCTCTTTAGTGTCTCGAGGATGCTTCCATAAAAACTCTATCAAACGTCAACCTCTTTGTCTGAAGCAAATTATTTTTTTCAGAAAGCCTCCAGTATGCACTAATATATTTTACATTTAATTCATTGAGCACATTTATCTGAAAGTATTAGTGAAAAGCATTAAACAATATAAATATGAATTTTATTTATTAGAGGAAATGTTATATATCCAATATATTCCAAGACTAATTTACCATACCTGGATAGATACAAAATATATATCTCTATGCTACGCAATTATTTAATTAGTAGTATTACGTATATTCTTTTGCACGGGCAATAGCTTGTTCTTACCTGGTAAGGGGGTAAAGTATCGCTGGCACCGCTCTCCAACGGCATAACGACGCTAGGATCTGAACTAGCTTTAGTAAGACGACCAGGGGTCGGTCCAGGACCACTTCCCGCCGGCGATGAAGGAGGTCCCGGACTATGTTCGAGGTCGCTTTCAGGCGAGCTCGCGTATGAAAGACGAAGCGATGACATGGGGAAGAGGAAGTCGTCGGAAAGCGATTCTTCAGGCTGTAAGAAATGAAGATGAGTGACCACATAAACATGCAAGAGTAATGGTGTTAATACGTAGTGTTAATGTCAGTTATTTAAACAACAAAAGCTAGACTAAATTGCTATTTAGGTTTCCAGTAAAATACATAAACTAATTTTTATTGGTTAGCCATGCAATCAGTCTGATTTTAGATATATGTACAATACACATGTTAAAAATAAGCTTATTTTTGCATCTCACATTTTTGCGACTATGTTGCCTCCTTTTTCGGATTCTGAATGTGTAATCAAAACGTATTATTCCGTTATCAGTATGAATAATAAATGTATGTCTAATATAAAACAAAATTCATTCGGTGCTTCACAAAGATCGATGATATTGGCGTTAGATTTTTTGAGGCGCTTGTTGGAATAAATATGTAATCACACTTCTTAGGCTAAATGTTAAGAAAATGCCTAACATGGTATTGACTTTTACAAATAGCCCTTCATCAATAAAATATGCAGAACGATTTTTAGGATTCTAAGACATTTTGGCAACAGTAACGTCACTCAAAATATTTTCAATTGGTTTTTAATTAGAGAAAAAAAATAAACGAGTAACATTTTAGCTATTTAAGCTAAATTATTTTTCATTTTACTACGACAGGCATAATGTTGTAGATTCCTAATAATTCTTTTACCTCCAAGGAAGAGGAGTAATTAAATAGAAATCACAAATCACTTTAAATATAAAACGTGGCAAGATCATGCGGCTATTTCTTCACGTCAATTTTTTTTAAATAAAATCTGTAAAGGATGAGATTCAGGATAATGTCTCGATAACTACGATCAATCGTTAATTAAATAATCGAGAAGTATTCCGTACGCTTTCCTTTAACACATAATCAATTTACGAATGTTTAAAATATAAGCGTATTTATATTTATGTAGATATTATATTCTTTATATACAGGGTGTCCATGTAATACTCTGCTCTTCGATTGCAGCTTTACCGTTAATTCAGTGAAAGCTTTAATTGACGTTATATTTATTAGGATTAAGGGAGATTCTAAAAAAAATAATTTGTCTTGCACAGAGTGTTCCAAGAAAGCGTGACGCATAATAATTAATATTTTTAAATGGAATAACCTACTCATTTTTATTAGAATTAGTGCCCTATCGGATCCTTTGTTCAACCCTAAAATATTGTTGCTCTAAAATGGGAATTTACTTAAATTTTAATTCCCTTATTAAGTATCTTTCATTTATTTTTAGTGACAATTTGCAAAAAGTCTAAACTGGTATCATTTTATCTTCAAGAGTGCAATGTTGTGAGTTCCTTATACCGGGTGACCAAGAATGTTATTGAAATATTGATATTCTCAATTTTGTTTTATGCCATTTTTTAAGTGGAACGCCCTGTATCCAGTAGCAAGTATCGACAGAGTATTAATTTACCTTTAAAATGATACTAATATTTTTTTTAAAAATTGCAATTGAACAAAAAATTACCTATTTTTGCCTTTAATTAAAAATAAAAAAGAGGTGTTATGAGTAGGTGGTCATGATTTTTTGTTATGGCCTCAAATAAGTAGGTGGGTATCAATTTTGCCGTTTATTAAGTAGTCATTAAGTTGCTTCGAAATAACAAAGCATATAATATTGCAAGTTGTGAAACAAAATGAATTATCCTCAGCAAGAATTAGTAAATATGATTTACGTTATTGGTGAAAGTTTTGGGAACTGTTTTTTGTCTTCAACAGTGTATGCGCAAGAATATCCAAATAATCGACATCCTGATAAAATAATGCCCCAAACACTAAAAGATCTGATTGACTGGAAGCGTAGCTTACGAAATGAAATCCAGAACAAAAATGGTTTTAAATGAAGAAAGTACATTGGCAATATGGCTCTCAGTTGTAGAGAATCCAGAAATTAGCTAAGACATTTAAGTAAGGATTACAATAATTAAAGGAATCGTCCGTGGAAAAATGTCTTCAGCAAAATAAGTCAGCCCTACGATGTCCAACTGCATCAAGACAACTGACTGAAAACGATTTTGAAATACGAATTACATTTTGTGGAGGCCAGATGGTGATGATCAGCAATCCGCAGGTGATCATCATGGTACCCAACAAGCTGAAAAACGCTACTGAGCAGATGTTATGCCTACCAAAACTGCCTAGGACGTCCTCCTACTAGAGAGGAACGAATGGGCAAAAGACCATGAACATCTGAGAACAACAGAGAATAGTTGGTTGACTGACGGTTCCAAGACTAATGATGGTACAGGAGCCGCTGCATGGAATAAAAAAATTGTGTGTGCTTAAGACCACACGATAAAAGTGAAAACTTCGACAAGGGTCATCGTTTATCATAATTTCGATCCGAGCCTTCGTTGCAGATATACGGGCGAAAAGCGGTTTCCCCCTAAATCCCCCTGAAATTAGAGCCCCGTTCCCCCCGTATGGTCTAACTACCCATGGGGCACACCTACTATAAAAATTTCAACTCCGTACCTCTTTCCGTTCTCCCGAAATTAATTATTTAAGTTTTTCCTTCTCTCCCCTCCCCTGGCCAAACGTGGGGGGTACTGGGTCCCGTTTTCGTCCAGGATCTTCTTTTTACCCCGGCTACATCTCCTGAAAATTTCGGCCCTCTACCTATACGGGAACATGCCAGTATAAGGAGCGTTACGTTACATATCCGAGCATGATGCGTGGCGCGTGATGCGTGACGGCTGGGTCTCATTCAACCCCCACAAAAAAAAATGCAAAACGCGCCTAAAGAGGTTTTCACTTCAAAAATGGTAAGGTTGAGCTTAAGTGTTCCCTAGTTTTTAGGCTGAAGTTAAAGCCATTGATATCACTGCACAGTGGCTCATCGATAGAAACTGGAAAGGCAAGTCAATCAAAATATTCTCGGGCAGTAAAGCGGCTTAAAAAGCTCTTGTTGTTCATCCAAGTCAGTATGGAACTGCCAGGAACTACTCACCAAACTAGGCAGATAAAATAAACTTACATTGATCTGGATACCTGGACATACAGAATATGAAGGCAACGAAAGAGCTGATGCTCTTGCGAAGCAGTCGGCCGCAACGGCCTTGGTAGGGCCAGAACCAGTACTAGGACGAGCTTACAACACAGCTAAAGGAGCCCTCTTCAGGTGGAAACAGCAGCAATTTGTAGACAAATGGAGAGAGTTACCGGGCCTAACTCATTTAAAGATAGCAGTGAATCTGCCATCAGGAGTGAGAACTAGGCAACGTCTTCAACTTAGCCGACAGCAGGTGCAGGCTGTAGTTAGCATGTACATTGGCCATTGTCGGCTAAGAACCCACATGAACAAGATAGGGCTTTCCAAAGAAACGGAGTGCTTGGAGGAAGAAGAAACAATGGAGCATGTTTTATGTCACTTCCAGCAATGGAAAGAACCAGACAAACAGTGTTTGGAAATTCTCAAATTACACTTGTAGCTTTGAAAACTATATCCACCTCAGAAAGCTTATCGATTTCATGAAAAGGATCGAGCATCTGGCCACAAATTTGAAATTTGTGCAAACGAATTCAGAAATAGTTTTGTGAACAAGCATAAGTTTCCTCTCTATGACACAAAAAATCCCCATAAAGTGCATATTAGTAGTGACCAACATAAATGGAATGAATATCAATGTTTGGGGTGGAGTAGAGCATTTTGTGGTTGGTCCTCATTTTTTTTGATCGTATAATGGGAGACGTTTTCTTGAATTTCTTACGAGACGATAAGAACCGAACATCTTTCCGACTTTGTGCAGATGTGGCTTCGCCTGGATGGTACACCAGCTCACTTCAGCGCAAACGTCAGGGAACATGTCTCAGAACAATTTCTAGAAAGGTGGATTGGAAGGCAGGATTTGTTATAGTTAATAATAACTGGCCTTTGTTTTATTAAATTCTTTACTTGTAGGTCCCACTGCACGACCACTAGATCGCCAGCCTTAATCATAAAGGATTTTTTTTGTGTGTGGGGGAACTGTTAAATCCAATGTGTATCGTATCGTATTGTGTATCACAATCAGAGAAAACATGTTAGCACGTATACAGCAGTCGATCAGGCGTATTACCTCTTCTATGCTTCGAGAAGTTAGAGCATCATTTTCATGTAGGTTATCTGTGTTTGCAGCAAAACGGTAGATATTTTGAGCAGTTGTTGTGTTAACGATCTATATTTTATTCAAAAATTATTGGTTTCTTTTCTTACAATGTTTATTACCTTTCATAACTTAAAATTTAATAAGAAAATTTTGAATTAGGCTGTTTACGTGACGCTTAGTAAATTTTTTTTTTTATAACCAATCACTTAGTGTTCTCCCACCGCCAAGCTGATTATCGATTGGTTATCTTCATCAACCCAACTAACCCTTTTTGTTCTGATTTTCTTTCCTTATCTACGCCTCTAGTAGGATGGAATCTGTCATTTAGTGTCTGTAGCATTCTTTCATCAGTTTCCAAAATATTCAGCAATAACGTTATCATTTAATCTTATTGTAAATATTGTTAATTTATTTATAAAAGTTAGTTTTAGGATAATAAA
Source organism: Pissodes strobi (assembly GCA_016904865.1). Classification (NCBI taxonomy): domain Eukaryota; kingdom Metazoa; phylum Arthropoda; class Insecta; order Coleoptera; family Curculionidae; genus Pissodes; species Pissodes strobi. The sequence continues at coordinate 43,625 of MU187923.1, read as the reverse complement.
AAGTTTTTATTTAATGATTTTGTTTCACCTACAGTGAGAGTAAATTCATTACCACAAATTATAATAAAATATTTTTTATTGATATACGATAATCCGCAATTAAATGATTATGAAACGTCAATAACTGGTATATCTTCCAAAGCAACTCGTTTACAGCGGCAAAGCCCCTACTGGCTTCATACTTCACATGAAAAACCAAAATTTGATTGGCTCCTGGTAAAAGTAGTTAAAACGCACTTTTGGCATGAAAGCAATTAAATGAAGCAGTAAGCATTGTATTAATTACATTACTGACGAATAGAAAACACTGTACATATTTAAAAAAAATCCATTTCAAAGAGTTTTCAGAGAGACCTTGGAACATTACGTTTTAAACTTGCATCTCAGCTTACACTTCTTAGCACTACTAAAATCTATCTAAACAGTGTTAATTTTATATGCAGGCAGGCGAATTTTATTCCAGATAAATTATTATTGACGTCAATTCATATATAAAAAATTGCGGAAAACAAATTGTACCAAGGCTTATATACAGGGTTATCCAACGAGGACTAGACAAGGCGATTTTTTGACTTTCCCTGAAAAACTGAAATAGCCATCTTATGTAATTTTTTCCCGTGAATTCGGATATGTTCAGCAAAAAACAATTGAACATCAAATAAAAGTGCTAGGGGTCACTTTGATATTTTTTTAAATGGAAACCCTATATATTACTACATTTTTGGACTCTCTAGAAAAATCTAAACACATTTTGTGTATAATATCCTATACCTATCTTTAGCTGTTTACCAAATATTGACAGTTGAAAGTCGGGTATTTGGACACTTTGACAGGCTCTAAAATCTAAACCGCACAAGATCAAAGAAAACGGTTTGCACATTCCTATCTTAAGTTTTCATAAACTACCGAATGACAGTATCTTCGAATTTAACCTGCGGATAAAATTAACCAGAACTTTTAAACATCCGGTTAAATTCAAAGTTACTATACTATCATTCGATAGCTTATGAAGACCCAAATAGGAATGCGCAAACCGTTTTCTTTGATCTCGTGCGGTTTAGATTTTGGAGGCTGTCAAAGTGTCAAAATGCTCGACTTTCAACTGTCAATATTTGGTAAACAGCTAAAGATAGGTATAGGATATTATACACAAAATGTGTTTAGATTTTTCTAGAAAGTCCAAAAATGTAGAAATATACAGGGTGTTCCATTTTAAAAAAATATCAAAGTGACCCCTAGCACTTTTATTTGAGTTTCAATTGTTTTTTTGCTGAACATATCCGAATTCGCGGGAGAAAATTACATAAGACAACACTGTTGTCGACACCTCCCATGCTGCTTGGGATATTACCAAGTGTTCTGCTTATAAAAATGCATGTGCGAAACTTCGCGCCAATATATTGGGCCAATAGCAATTAAATAACTCATCTTCTTTTATTATTCCCACCATGACATTGACCCCACCTTCCAACGTATCATCTTTCACCTTTGAGCATGCACAGTTCCATCATCTTTCAGTGTACTATCAGAATACGCGCGGACTTAGAACTAAAACTGTTGATATGCTAAATGCCACGTCGTGCTGTTCTTTTGATTTACTTGCGCTTACTGAAACATGGTTAGATTCCTCAGTATCAAGTGGTGAACTAATATGTCACAAATACAACGTATTTAGAGCAGATAGAAATTTATTGGAAACTAATAAATCGCGTGGGGGCGGTGTTTTAATCGCCGTAAATAAAGATTTTAATTCATCACTGATTAAAATTCCTAAAAATGATCTTCTTCCGGAGATTGATTTGGTGGGTGTTAAAATATCATTTCAGTTCTCTTCCATGTTTGTGTTTGTTGTCTATATGCCACCGCCGGTGACCTCTAACCTTTTGGTAAATTTCTTTGACTGCTTGACTTCTTTGGACTGTTTCTTTGGTAGAAATGTTTGTATATTGGGTGATTTCAATATATCGTGCTATTCGGACTCTCTGACTGGTAGAAGGACTGATAACTTGGTATATACCTTGAATAATTTTTTAACTTGTTTAAATTTTGCGCAGAGTAATAAGATGGAGAATTGCAATAATAGAATTCTGGATTTAGTGATTCACAATAACGAACGGTGTATTGTTGAAAAATCGATTGAGGTCCTTGTTGATGAGGATAATCACCACCCTGCTCTTTCGGTGTCGCTGAAGTATTGCCAATCGGCAAGTTTTAAACGTCAGTTCCATCTGGACCTTCAAGATAGATATAACTTTCGAAAGGCAAATTTTCTTGGATTATATAATACCCTATTATCTCTCGATTGGTCCTCTTTGGAAGCTGCAAAATCGATTGAAGCTGCTTCCGATATTTTTTACAATAAAGTATTCCAAACAATTGATAGTTTCGTGCCTAAGTATGGCAAGATTCCTAAAAGAAATTATCCTCCCTGGTTCTCACGTGACATTATAGTTAACTTAAAACAAAAGAGTATTTTTTTCAAAAAATTTAAAAAGTATGGAAACACTCAGGATTTGGATAAGTTTAAAGTTCTTAGAAGTCAAATTAAGGCGGGTGTTTCGAGATCATATAAGCAATATATTCAAAAAACTGAACAGGATATTAAAAGAGATCCTAAATTGTTCTGGAATTTTGTCAGAAATAAAAGAGAACTAAAGGGACTTCCAAAGAGCATGTGTTATAAAGGCACAACTGTGGATAATGTGCCTGGTATTTTGGGTTCATTCGCTGATTTTTTCAAACAGTCATTTTCTTCTTATGGCTCTCTTAATATTAATACAGATAACGAAGTGTTTTGTACACCTGTTATAGACATATCATATTTTTCGGAACAGGAAGTCATTAATGCAATAAAAAATCTGAAGCCTAGATTCACGACAGGACCGGACTCAATACCCGCATTTCTAATAAGGGATTGTAGGTTTGTTCTCGCGAAACCTCTTCAGATATTATTTAACTTATGCTTGCGCACGAAATCCGTTCCTACTATATGGAAAACATCGAAAGTTTGTCCTGTATTTAAGAAGGGTGACAGATCGGATGTAGTTAACTATAGACCGGTATCAATAATCTGTAATTTCTCCAAGATACTTGAGTTTTTACTTCATGACCATATGTTTCCTTTAACTAAAAATTTAATAGTGCCTGAACAGCATGGTTTTTATAAAAGCAGGTCTACAACAACAAATCTTTTAATTGTTACTCAGGATATCGCGGAGACAATAGATGACGAATATCAGACGGATGTCATTTATTTGGACTTTACAAAAGCATTTGACCAACTAGATCATCGTATCCTACTCCACAAATTAGCTAGATTTGGTTTTTCTGATGCACTGGTCGAATTTTTTGATTCATATTTGAGTAATCGCATGCAATATGTGGAGGTGTGTGGCTCAAAATCCGATCAATACGTAGCGAATTCTGGCGTCCCGCAGGGTTCTGTACTGGGCCCCCTTCTTTTTAATTACTTTATTAATGACATTGGGTCTAAACTTGACATTAATTATTTACTTTATGCCGATGATGTAAAATTGTATATGAAAATAAAAACTTGGAATGACTGTGTGAGACTGCAATCTAACCTTAATCTAATTAGCGAATGGTGTTTAGAAAACAGGCTACAGCTCAACGTGGCAAAGTGTAACGTTATGACTTTCACCACTAAAATATTACCAATTACTTTTCAATACTTATTAAATAATAGTCCGGTTTGTCGCGTAAACACATTTAGAGACCTTGGTGTCATTTTTGATCCCAAACTTTCCTTTTCTTCCCACATCGATACCATTATTTCGGAAGCATCCAAGGCTTATGGTTTCATTCTAAGATGCACTAGAGACTTCAACACCACGGATGCAATCAAGTCGCTATATTTTTCTTATGTTCGTTCTAAATTGGAGTATGCCTGCGTAGTCTGGTCTCCTGGATATAATCTATGTATTGATAGATTAGAGAGAGTTCAACGTAAATTTTTAAAATATGTCTGTTTTAAGTGTGATGGACACTATCCTATTCAAGGTTTTCCGCATGATGATTTACTTGGTAGATTTAATTTTTCTTCTTTAAAATCTCGACGGGACTATTTCACTATTGTTACTTTGTCCAAGTTGTTGAATAATAATTTAGATTGTCCCAATATCCTTTCAAGGCTGAATTTTAGTGTTCCGCGTGTAAGCAGTCGATATCAGAACTTATTTTACCTACCTACTGCCAGAACTAATATCCTAAAGTTCTCACCGCTTTATGTAATGTGCAGCATGCAAAACCACGAATGTAACATTGACTTATTTAATATTTCTACAGAGTGTCTTCGTCGCATATGGAAGCATTGAAAAACTTTCACATTTTCGTCTTGAATAATGCTTAGTATAATTTTTATGTATCGTTTTTTTCTCTGTCTTAATTATTTTTTAATGTTAAGTGTTTTTTAACGTTTTTTTGTGTTATTAGTTTCTGTTACTTATACGGTAGGTATATATTTTTTTTCCTCTGATAGGTTAAGTCAAATATGGACTTCCCTTTATTATTTTTGTTCTATATTTTTTTGTAATTATTGCCATTATGTCCTTCCTGCCTTGTAGTTGGGTTTTTATAACCTGTAAGGTAGGCAGCGTAAATAAATAAATAAATAAATAAATAAATAAGATGGCTATTTCAGTTTTTTCTATAAAAGTACAGGGAAAGCCAAAAAATCGCCTTGTTTAGTCCTCGTTGGATAACCCTGTACATTTTTCAAAAGAGTTTAAGCTATTTGGTTTTGCTTAAAGTCAAGCATTTTCCTTCATTACCTATTGACTATGTATGGAAAATATGTCGCCCAGAGTATCATTTTTAAGATAAAGTGTGAAAGGTAGATAAATCCGGAACATTAAGACCTATGAGATAAAGTTCGCGTTCTAATAATGTATTATGAACATAAATTATTTTCTATATTTAAAATGGATTACTCTTGTTCTTATTTAACGCCTTAAATATACGTGCTTTTAGAATTAAATTTCCCCAAAGGACTCCTCCCAAATCGGAGGAAATTTGTTGAATGTTTGGAAATCAGAATTTTTTACCTTATCGGTAACGCATTCGTCGTAAATAGGCTCAAGATCGTCAGTATTTAAAATGCTCTGCGTGCAATCAGCTTTGCCTGCAGTGTTACGAGCGTTAGCCTTATTAGAATAAGCTAAAACGGTGTTATTTTCAAAAGGCAAACTGGAAAAATCACGTGTCAAACCAACTGGAGTACTTGCATAATTGTTATTTTGTTCAATTTCATACGTCAAAGTATTGTGACTGGTTGCATCGGGTGAGCAAGAGCGTTCGGGTACAAATCTCGAACTTTTTCTAGCGGAACGCTCCGGAATATATACTGAACATTCCCTGGAAACACTGGGAGTGTAATCACTTGGAATATTCCAAGAATTCTCTCTGTACACGGAACACTCACGACACATACTAGGCGAATGATCGTCGTTGGGAATGTAAGGAGTTATAAAAGCGGATGTTCTATGAATGAATTGAGGTGAACTGTACATTGATAATGGTGCCTTGCGCATGCGGGAACGAGAAGGTCTGTTACGACCCGGTAAGGAGTTGGTGGATTTTGCTTGGAGGAAGATGGTGGGGAAGTATATGTCGGAAAAGAAGTCGTAAGCCTGAAAAAAATGTAATATTATTAATAGAGTCCATCACCAAATATGTTAGTGTTACACCAGTTCTAAACAATAGTTTAATGCCAGGATTCAAGCGAAAACCAATTATGTGTGCCCAAAAAGTTAACATCATATATTTTATTATCAACATCTAAAAATATCAGTGCTAGATCAGAGTTGATGAATGAAGAAAAACTAGTCTTAACAAATCTAAATTTCAGATAATCAAACGAGCGCTGCATACAAAGCTTTGCTAGTGAAATTTATGAGCTTTGGCTTGGAATGCCTTGGAGAGTGAGGAGCGACTTAACGCTTCCCTTCCTTGCAGCACCACTGAGGCCAAACACAAGTTTTTGTAGTAATTCTTTGTGGACGCTATCATTATTTTCAATCCGTTTGGAAGGCGAAGTAATAAATCATAGTACGAGTCTCGGTACCGTACAGTACATTTTAAACAAAAAGGGTGCAGCAAGGTTATTCTACGGAGTAGTATTGTATTATTTAACAAATACAATAAAATTATGACATTTTTTTGCCTTGAAAAGCTCGAGAATAACCCAGCATTGGTTACAAAAGTAAAGTCAAATTAAGCTTTATTATCAAAAGACATGACATCTTGTCGACAAAGCATAATGACAATAGTAACAACAACATCCAACAATAACAATAATATAAAAGTTGAAAAAAGTTTTTGGGCTATAAATGAAAGAAAAAAAAATAATTTAACACATTGATAAAATATAAAACTTAGATTAAATAAAACATTGAGGATTAAATAAAACATTGAGGATAAAAAAAACATAGAGGACAAAATAACACAAAAATTATGACAAATCAAAACTGAAAATACTAACGACGAAAAATAAAAGATAAAATAAAACCAAAACTAAAACTAAAAACTGTCACGGTAAAACTCGCTCAAACCATAATAGGCTTTATCAACTATGAGTCCCTTAACCTTTGTTTTAAATAGTTTTAGAGATTCTAACCGTCTTAATTTTAATGGTAAATGATTATATATCTTGATACTCTCATAAATAACTGATGTCTTTACTAATGCTAAGTGAGGAACCGGTATCATTAAGTCCGAAACATTTCGGATGGCGTGGAAACATTACGAGAAAACAGTCTTTGTCGGTTTTTATGCACAAGTGTAACCGTTTTTAAGATAAATAAACTGTATAAACTTAAACTTTTTCCTTTAATAAACAATGGCCTGCAATGAGTCCTATTGTTTGCAGCATAAATATACATAATAGCTCGTTTTTGTAGAATAAAAAGAGATTCCCCTAGGTTATGATTAGACATCCCCCAAAAACAGATTCTACACCTCAACCTTGACTCATAAGCGCAAAATGAACCGATCTGGATAAGGGATGCCAAGTTCCACCGCCACCATCCACACTGCAAAACAAACAGAGAAATTTTCTTTAAAAGAACTGCAATATAAGACATAAAACTCAATTCAGAGTCAATAATGACTCCAGGAAACCTAGTCTCAGGCCGACATTCAATTGACACGTTGTGGAGGTTAGAAAGTCCCAGTTCACACCTAAAGGACAGAATATTTGTTTCTGACAAGTTTAATAAGAGCCGGTTAGAGTCACACCAAGACTTGAGTACATGAAGATCTACCTGAATAGCTCGTTTTAGACTCAAGGGATCAGCATTGTGCTATAGAATTCTAGTGTCGTTAACAAATAAAGTAAATTTACCGGTAGCATGCAACGAAGCAAGGTCATTTATGAAGATAAGAAATGAGACAGGGCCCAAAACTGACACCTGAGGAACGCCACAAGAGTTCTTCAAAATCTCAGATTGAGTTGATCCAATACATACCCTCTGACAACGGCCGAACAAATAGGATTGAAACCATGAAAGCGTTATACCTCGAAATTCATAGTGAGCTTCCGCATCAGAAACTGGAGATCAACGCAATCAAATGCTAGTTACAGAAAACTGCCGCAGTTACCCCACCACTATTTATGCCAGAACAGAGTCCCTCCAAAAACTGAAAAATGGCATCATTGATATTGTGGCTCCCCCGAAAACCAAACTGATATGAAAACTCAGCACATGGTTCCTTCTTTAAGCAAGCCTTTCCACAATTTTGGATAGACTAGATAAAAGTGATATTGGTCTATAATTTGAGCGCTCCTTCAAATTTCCCTTCTTGCACCAGTTTAAGGCATGAAGAAAAGACACCAGACTCCCATGAAAAATTAATTGCCTGAGCCTAAACTTCCAAGACTTCTTCAGGCAAATTTGAAAATAATTTAATAGACGATTCATTAATTCCATTTTTTTTCTTTATGCCCAAAATTGTATCTTTTAGCCCTTCTGCGCTTGTAGGAAGTAAAAGGAGTTACTGATCATTGTAATAGATGATACAAAACTGAGTGGATCAGCAGGCTGGTCAAGTTATCTGCTACAGAACAGTAATACTTGTTGACTAAATTGGGGCACAAGGTTCGCTCATTTAAGTTTCGGGTAAAATGATTTTTGTTACAAATATCATTAATGATTGACAAACTTTTCTTTAATGGTTGGAGGCCGTAGAAAGACGATTGCGGTAATGCACATTTTTAGCTAACCTTATGAGTTTTCTAAAAAATAATCTGTATTTATCAAAGTAGGAGCGAAAGAATCGATTATTTGTAAATTTTCTAAGGTTCTCTGAGGATAACCTTATTCCTTTGGTAAGCCAATAGGAAATGTTTTATGGAAAATTTGCATTACCTTATCGTGAGATTCTTCTATAGGATCGAGGAATGATAAACTACCCTCCCAAGAAGCATTAGTACACCCACGAAAAAAAAATAGTTTGATGAACTAAAAATTCTCCCATACTTATAACTTGGTGGCTTTTGTAGAGTTGTCATTTCAATTTTACACAGAACGGCTTGATGATCAGACAAATCTATCAAAGTAGACGAATGCTGTGACACACGAGTTGGACAATTAACATGTAGATTCAAAAATCTAATAAGAGTAGTCAATCTTATTGTTGCGGTGGAATCTGAGTCATTAAAATTTATGTTCAGGCGTCCAACCAGTATCACAGATGAAGATATTGGCAACAGTGACAATGGCGCCTCAGATCCATTGAAAAAGGCAGTAATATCTGAATTAGGCGATCTACAAATACAGATAATGTGAATATTTAATGATTTTGAAAATATAATGATGAATTAAGATATTTTTTCCTCAAGCAGATCATTCAACTTAGCTAGAGGTTGAAAATGGTTGTTAGTTCGAAATTCTTTATTTACTGCAGCCACCATGACCAAAAATAGTTATGTAAAAGGATGATACTACCATATAGCCAGGAATGAAAGTCAACTCATCCTCCTTCATACTTGCATGATCAATAAAAACATACATTTTGGCAGGCTTGTTGAGTGATTGAGTATTTAAGAGAAGAATGGAAAGATTTTCGGTATCAACAGCTTAGTGCTTTTAGAGGTGGATCTACTTTAGACATTTATTTCTAAAATAAGTATTAAAAATAATGTCTAACTCGAAAACAATATACATAATATAATACCAAACAATATGAGAGTAAATTTTAAATACCGTCTATATCCCACAAATCAGACATCTGCGAACTAAAATCTGACATAGTATCACCTGTACCTAACGGTATAACTAGTGGTTCTACAATTTGATCCATTGATGGATTTAGTGTCCATATTTTATCGTATTTTTCTTTAATTAGGTGTTCAACATAGTTTTGCTACTTTTCTGGAATGGCACTAGATAGGTATTGCTTTTGCAAATAGATTTTTAAAGTCACATTGTTTCTAGCTATTTCGCTTTTTTTTTCTTTTTGTCTTGGGCCCATAAGCTCTTTAAGAATAAGCTCACAGTGCCAAGCGAAACGAGTTTGGCAATTTCACCACTAAAGTGCTTATTATACTTACTTTGTTTATTAAAACTTTCTGTCTGAATAATAATTAATTGTATTAACTCGCGTTTAACATTGTCATCATAGAATAATATATTTCGCAGAGTTAGCCAAGACTATATAACGTTTAAGTCGTACCATCATGGGAACACGATCAACTTCTTTGGAGTGGTAACTTGCATAATCCATGACACATCTATCATCTGCGTAAACCAATCTTCAAACAAATCAGAATTCATATTCTAGTAGAAATCTCCTGTTTTCTTCGATTTGAATGTAAGTAGACCGCCATTAAGGAAACCGTGGCGTCATTTTCCAGATGGTGGACTGAGACTAGTTGACCAACCTTCCATAAAAGCTTGTCTTAAACTCAGGACGTTTTTGTTCTGCCAAAACTTATTTACGGTGTAGCATTCTCTTCGCACCCGTACGATTTCTCCCCTTTCAATTAACAAAGATTTTCTTTGAAATTTTTAAAAATTGATGAATCTTAAAACGACCCTCAACTTGGTCCTTATCATCGTTGGTATCTGTGGATCACTTTTAACAGTCTCTAGAATTAAGTCCAAAGTTGGGATTTTTTTTTAATGAAAAGCCCACGAATGAACCTTTACAGGGATTTTTTTACATCTTTGTCACATCCAGTTTTATTTTACCTGCTTTTGGTTTACGCACAGTAACTCCTCCTGCCTTTTCTTCCTTCAAAATTCGATATTGTTGTTTTGCAACACCTGCCATTAGGGAACACTTTTGAACACTATGGTTTTCATCATTTTGATATAATTCAACACATTCAACACGTGAAAACAAGCCTTAAAGGCTCGTTTTCACGTGACATTAAAATGTGACCTTTAGTGCCACAGCATTAACTGTCATGACAATTGTCATCGTGAAAACTGAAAGTCGCGTGGTCGTCGACAATCGGTTAATGTCGTGACTTTAATGTCAT
>MU187923.1:22566-33114 GCA_016904865.1 Pissodes strobi | reverse complement strand
GTCGCGTGGTCGTCGACAATCGGTTAATGTCGTGACTTTAATGTCATTAATCTGTTTGATTTTAGTGACACTTGTTTGGAAGTGCCACGCTCTCGACGTGGTTAAAACAGTATTGTCGCCTTATCGTGACAGTGTTTACTTCACTGGATGCCATATTTGTAACAGTGAATGTCACACCAGTTAAAAGACGTGAAAATAAGCTACAAAAATTGTCGCAATGTCATGACGATGAAAGTCACGACATTTAATGCCACATGAAAACGAGCCTTAAATCTGTTTGATTTTAGTGACACTTGTTTGGAAGTGCCACGCTCTCGACGTGGTGAAAACAGTGTTGTCGTCTTATCGTGACAGTGTTTACTTCACTGGATGCCATATTTGTAACAGTGAATGTCACACCAGTTAAAAGATGTGAAAATAAGCTACAAAAATTGTCGCAATGTCATGACGATGAAAGTCACGACATTTAATGCCACATGTAAACGAGCCTTAAGTATTTTACCAAAGTCATAATTTGGTTCAGTCACTCTCTCTCCTACTATACATGAAATCGGAACTAACTAAGCTCAACGGCGCGGCGGTAGGTATGGAGTCATGAAGGTGTGACAGGTGTAAAAATCAGACCAACTCCGAAAGTATATCTGCAAAGCTGCCATTTGGATATTTTAATATATACTATTATTATTAATGAAAAATAACAATGGCAAACGATAATGACGGTTGTGAGGTCATGGCAGACCCTTCTGAATGTGTCAAAAAAACTAAATTTTAAAAGTTTTTGAACAAATCTGAAATTTTAATATGTTATTTATGATAGAATTATAGGCCTACATTTATTGCGGCAAACGTTTTCTCTGGTTATAACATCGAAACCTTACCTACAGCTCGAGCAGACGTATGCATAGTACTCACACTTACCTTTATTAATCTGCAGACAATTGAATATACTATTATGCATATAGAAGCTGATATAATTATAGGAACAAACATATTTATTGACGTAAGTTGGATAATGGGAAGAATGGGCACATTTAAGAACAATAATAAATAGCAAAGTATAAAGATAATAATTTAAATTTTAATTTGTGTTTTCCATTCGTTTAAGGCAAACTATAAATTTGATAATTCAAAATAATAATAATTATTATTGACGCAATTTAAAAGTAATATATTTTCATATTTATATCGTTTTTGTTTTATCCTTCAATATCATCTTTGCCATCATTTTCATCATCGGAATCATTTTCATCTTCTTGGGATTGAATTTCATCATGTACTGAATGGGTTTCTGTAAAAATAGAATTCAAATTTCTAAATTGAGCCAGCTTTTCGCCAGTAGCTACAAGGCTACAGTTGTAAGTGAAAACTTTCATCAAAGTTCTGTATCACGAGCAAGAAAGCTTATTTGTTTTTAAATGGTTCGAAGAAGATCAACTTCCATGTTTTGTCAGCGATTTGCTCGAGGATCGTTCAGGTAATTTATTATATAAATTCCACTTTAAATATGCTTGGCTCAATTTAGAAATTTGAATTCTATTTTTACAGAAACCGATTCAGTACATGATGAAATTCAATCCCAAGAAGATGAAAATGATTCCGAAGATAAAAATTATCAACTTCCATGTTTTGTCAGCGATTTGCTGGAGGATCGTCCAGGTAATTAATTATGTAAATTCAACTTTAGATATGCTTGGCTCAATTTAAAAATTTCAATTCTATTTTACAGAAACCGATTCAGTAGATGATGAAAACCAATCCCATGAAGATGAAAATGATTCCGAAGATGAAAATGATTGCGAAGATGATATTGAAGGATAAAACAAAAACGATATAAATATGAAAATATATTACTTTTAAATTGCGTCAACAATAATTATTATTATTTTGATTTATCAAATTTATATTTCGCCTTAAACGAAGGGAAAACACAAATTAAAATTTCAATTACTATCTTTATGCTTTGGTATTTATTATTGTTCATAAATGTGCCCATTCTTCGCATTATCCAACTTACGTCAGTAAATATGTTTGTTCTTATAATTATAGCAGCTTCTATATGCATAGTAGTATATTCAATTATTGTATGCAGATTAATAAAGTTAAGTGTGAGTACTATACATACGTATGCTCGAGCTGTAGGTAAGGTTTCGCTGTCTGCCGGGATGTCATAACCGGAGAAAACGTCTGCCGCAATAAATATAGGCTTATAATTCTATCATAAGTAATATATTAAAATTTCAGATTTGTTAAAACACTTTTAAAATTTATGTTTTTACATTTTTAGAAGTGTCTGCTATGACCTCACAACCGTCATAATCGTCTGCCATCGTTATTTTTCATTAATAATAATAGTATATATATAAAAAATAATATATATTAAAAAATACAAATGGCAGCTTTGCAGATATACTTTCGAAGTTGGTCTGATTTTTATACCTGTCACACCTTAATGACTCCATACCAACCGCCGTCGAGCTTAGTTAGTCCCGATCTCATGTATAGTAGGTAAGAGAGAGTGACTGAACCAAATTATGACTTTGGTAAAATACTTATGGTCTGCCGGCCACTGGCTCTTAAACTACTAGGATAAGGTTTATAATCGAAACTAAAGGTTAATTACCCAATGGGTGGCTCTTATCTCTTTTATTACCTCACCTTCCAAACGGATACAAAACGTCATTCCCAGCAGTTTGCAAGAAGTATAAAACAGCTTTTGGGAATTTCTTTTCCACATTTTTCAGCGATTTAGTGCAATGTGAAACATAGCGTCCAAGAAAGATAAGATCGATTTTTAGGATAACTTCTAGCGTTAATTAATTTGGATTTATAATTTATTTTTTTAACTTTTCTAAATAACGTTTCGTGTCCTTTACTCTGCGAGAATTTCAATTTTTTTTTCTTGTAATCAAAAACTAAGAAATTGCCAAAATGACCATTATTTTTATTACAGAATGTCAATTGGTTAGACATTTTTTCTTAAATACTTATACATACACTATCACTACTGGACTCCGTTAAACTATCTGCTAACGCTATACCTATATTCTCATTCTCATCAAGGTTATTTTAGATTTTGTCAAGTTTTTAAGTTTCGGTAAAACAATGAGTAAAAACGTATCCCATTGATAACAAAAAAATGCCATATGCACATTTTTAATAGGAGATATACATGAAGGATAGTGTCATTTACTGAACAAATCTAAGAAACAGTTTTACAAAGCTAAGATTTTTTCTGACTGAACCAACAATTGCAATTAACATTATACTTAAACTCTCATTAATTTTATAAATTAAAAATCATACAAATTTTGTAAGACAAAAATGTCTTTATCTACTTAACTTCCTACATCTTATATGTAAAATTCTTTGAGGCAAGTAGTAGTTTTGCTCATGCAACAACTTTCATGAAGCTCCCTGCATTACACAGTTGAATATACTGTACCAGCACAATAGCAAACTTTCCAATAATTATGGGCAAAGTGTATTAAAAATGGTCTTGGCAAATAAACTAAAACCTTTTGTCTTTACTAATTCAGGATTATTACCATTATTCTTAGAATCTTATAGACATTACATTACTTGCTTTTTTTACTTTTAACTAAAATCAGTTCTATTTGGTTAATTGTAACAAATTTAATATCGTCTGTACCATTTGAATTTACAGGGCAAAAATTAAAACAGATGGTTCCACTGGGACTACTTTTCCGCTACCAATTCATATCTTTGCAAATCCTCTCAAATTTGACGAATGGCCTAAAGACGATGAAATAGTTTTATGAGAAATTAAATTATATAGAATTAAAAAACTTTTGTTGAATTGTACATGTCAAAACTAACCCAAACCAAAGCATCATTCACATAATAAACACGTTAAATAAGTGATCTGTAAGTACAGTTAAGTTGATAATGCGAGGCAAACATTTGAATCCCTGTAAGCGTTTGGGTTAAAAGAAAGTAACGGTATTTTGACGCAGTTCATATAAACCAGTATCTTATAATTTCTAAAATCATTAAGATTTTCCATTACATGTTAGTTAAATCACCATTACTCCATTGTAAGCCCTTGACCCCTCTACACACTTCGCACATTTCTTACAATCTATTGAACATATTAAAATCATATACCTTGCTTTCTGACATCCACAAAGCTCCACTTTGCTGCTTATCAATAACTTCACGAACTTTTCTGTACCAAGTGTCAGTATTATCTGTCAAGGTAATTGTGGAATTAAATATATGACCCCAAACCTTATCAAGTTTTTGACATTGCTCTAGTAATTTTTTTGAACTCTTGTGTGCTGTCCTATAAACAAAATAATATGTATTAATTCACATTCATCATGTACTTAAATTTAAATTAAAATGAAGCATTTTTTGCGTATGAGACCATTAATAATTACTTCTACCACAAATACATAGAATACTAAAAAAACCAAGCATTATTCGGTTCTATATAATTTCAAATAAATAATTTAAATATATTGTATGATATTGTTGATCTACTCACTTTGGTAATCCTTGCCTCAACTGCTTAATAACCATTTTAGTTTCCGCCTTAAAGAACACGACTATTGGGTACATTTGAGCATAATTTAGACGTTCGACAGCATTCGGCGTTATATCCAGCAAAGCGTGTTTACCAGTTGATATAACATCACGAATCGCAGACAGCCTGATAATATTTGACAATGATTTCTGAGATTTAACATTTTCTTCGGCAGTTGCATCTAATTCTGCGAAAATAATAATTTAGGTGAGAGTAGATAAAGCATTCACTTTGATGATAATTATATCATATTACATTTTTAACAGAAACACTGCATTTACGTCTTAAAATTTATTGGAGACTGTACACACTGGCTCGGAGTTAACTTTAATAATTAAGTCAGTGTTTCATTTACAACGATCAATTTTTTCACCGTTTGAAACTCCATCCAAAAGAATCTCCTTACAATATGGTTTAAGACGACTTACGTGGTGAAATAAACTTGTCAGGAAAATCCTTTAGCAATTTTTCTCTAGAGATGTCAGCAATTGGCCCAAAAAGAATCACTGGTCTAGTGAATCCTGGATGTTTCAGCAGTACCCTTTCATATGCAGGGAATTTGGATATGGTATCAGAGAATAGAATGTCGTCCCAATGTTCTTTACCCAAACTGAAAGAAAGATAAACATGAATTGAATAAACGTACTTCTTGGACTACAGGGCTATAAACCGATGTAAATGTTCAAATTAAGTGGTGAAGTTTTCGTATATATTTTTTTATACCTTTTTGACCTTCTGTTTGAACTTCTTCGGCGTTTAAAAAAGCTTCCTCTTGATTCATTCGCTGACATCTCTTTCTTGGTGGCATTAAATTGAGCAGTAGCAAGTTCCTCGGCCCGTGCTTTGTTTGGAATGATACCTTTTTGAACTTCTTGGTTGTTCCGACCTAGATTTAAAGTTTGGTACTAATATTTCAACCATATCTATTAGTGCGAAAAATAATTTGACATTTATGAAAATATTTTCAGCGCGTTTTTCTACTAATATTTAGTTATCCTACTCAACAAATTTGCCAGCATATCCCAAACAAGAGTACAAATCATATTTTTGTGACTGATACATCACCATGGATGAAGTAAAAAATACAATAAATAAAATCAAAGGTAATAGGTGGACCTGGGTATATTGCGAATAACTGTAGAGATTATCTTTCAGAACCTTTACAAGTTATCTTCACTCTATTTGAAACCAACTACTTATCCTAAGAAATGGTAAATATCCAAGATAATACTAATATATATATGAAATGTTCTAGAGATGAGATAAAAAATGAGCAACCAATAAACATTCTGCCTGCATTTTCAAAGGTTTTTGAATCTACTTTTTAATCAATATCCGCTATGCAACAGGGTTAAATTTCACGTTTTTAAATTTTTCGTGTTATCATGTCTGAATAAAGGTACAAAACTCAATGGGTCCTCATCGAGTCATGTAAAGTTCCATGAGAAAATCATTTAATATTAGGTCATATAAATGTAATGAATGTTTAGCAATATTAAAAGAGCTAGTTGAACTTAAAAAAATAGTGTTATGGTTTGCGAATTTTAAATAAGTGTATTCTACACCTTACCAAACTATACACTCTTGTTAAAGACTATTCTACTCTTTGCTCTTGTGTTTTATATTTAGAAAACAGAAGGAGCATCTCTTACCTATTCTAAACACCTGCCAGCATCCGACTACGCCGTTATAGAGGGTATCGATAACATGGAATATATCCCCTGATCTAAAAGACATTTCGCCTTTGGCTGGACTATCATAGTGGAAGTGAGTTTTGATGTAAAAGCTGTCACCTTTTTGGGATGCTGAAAAATATCTCTATTATGCCCAAGTTGCTTTTATTTGAATATTTTGCCATCAAACGAATAACCTAAATCAGTTAAAATACATCCCGTTGTATTCTGCCCACAAAACTTACAAACTTTAAGTACCTGAAGGTCCTGCGTCGAGACTATGCTAGGACTATTTTGCCTTTACGTTTAGATTACGTTTATACGGCTTTCAAAAGATAAAAACAATAAAAACTAAAATTTTAAAATTAAAACACTGTACTTTTGGATTGTTTGTTTGGTGGCGAAATACTCAAAAGTAATGTTAGATATAAATCCGCCAAGACAATAAAAATACATAATCTGTCTTATATAGTACTTGTAATATTGGAATCTTTATTTAAGTTCCGTTAGCATTACGAATATTTAAATGCCGGTAGTGCACCATGCCAAGTTCTCCAGTAACGCCGACCGATAACTTTTAATTGTGCTTTTACTTATTGGTCCCTAATAATGATAAAAACATGTAAATACCTCTTTTAGGCTAATCTCCAAATTTAGAGATACTGTTTTAAGGGACCCTACATTTGTTAATCAAAATCGATCGGATACTTTTTGAACATAGAACCTTGGAAACTGGTATGGAGGTAGCACATGAGATACAGAGAAAGTCAAAATTATTAAATTTGAGTTTGGTACTCATTTACACTCCACTACTTTTCGTCGAAGAATAAGTTAAGCATTTTTCCAAATTTAGAGATGCTATTTTAAGGGACTCTAAATTTGTTAATCAAAATCGATCGCATACTTTTTGAACATAGAACCTTGGAAATTGATATGGAGGTAGCACTCGAGATACACAGAAAGCCAAAATTATTAAATTATTTGAATTTGGTACTCATTTACACTTCACTACTTTTCCTGGAAGAATAAGCTATGTCAGTTTTAAATTCGTATTCCGTGTGCAACTTTGTGAACGTTGGGCGTAACTCATAGGGGTGGCAGAAAGGGAAAAACTACCCTTAAATTGGTTTAGGGGTGGCCTTGGAAAAAAATTGGTAGGAAACCCTTTGAAAAAAAGTTGGAGGTTCTCATATTTATTTCATTTTCAGAAGAAAATATATTATAAAATTATGCCTCTCGGCTAAGTTGAAAACATATCAAATAGACGAATTTGGTAGTTAAGTAAATTAAAATATATAAAATTAGTAATCATCGGGTTCACTATCAGAATCAGTGTCACAGGTTGTTTTTTCATCTGCCTTAGCATTCGAACAACATTCTGGACCAGCTTCACATTCACACATTTCCGTGCAAAACATGTTTTATGCAGAACCTTTGCATCTTTGAGAACAATTATTTTTCCTACACATTTTACCAGATTCAAGATTTCTTCAGGTGCGCAGGAAATACTACACATGATTGGTTCTAATTCTACCCCATTACTACCAAATTGCCAACCGTAATTTGTTGGTGGTGGTAAACTGGGGTGAGCCTGTAGATCTTGATTCCATTCCATGTACTGATAGTGACACCTCTGTAGCGCCATTTTTAAAGATGCTCGTGTAGGGGCATATTTTCAGTTGAGACTTGCTTCTGCGTAAACAACCACCACCTTAATTATTCTGATAGACTCCCTTTTCTTGGGCGGTGAATATAATGAACAAATAAACAGTTCAATTTGCTCAATATCATAGTCACTTAATATTTCGGTTTTGCCCAAAGCTACTAACGCCTGAAGAATGGATGGAGTTGCTTCCAAAAACATTTTCCAAAAACTAATTTTAGCTTTTTCTTTGAAACTCCCTGTGACATCGGCACCCGATAGGGCATGGTGACCGGGAAGTGCTTCAGCTTTTAACTGACCAAGGGATTCGTATATTAGGTGTAATGGTATTTCTCGACAGCTAGAACCAATACAAATAAATACACTGTCATTGTGTAATAAGGTCGCCCTTCTCACAGCAAGTATCAAGACATTGGTGGCTGGTAACCTCTTAATATTTTTGCTCCCTTTTAGATGCATCTAAAGAATGTAATATTATTTTAGTATCTACCTCTTCGTGGGAGCTATCCAAATGAGCCATATCGACACATATATAGGTGGACACTATTGTATTTTTAAATGAGCAAACGACTTTTTTCTTATGCTTGTTGCCATATGCTATAAAATTGTGTGAAAAATACTGTATTATATCTCTTTGGTCGATGCATGGGACAATAGTTTTTTAATGTTAGTATTCTTTACGTTAGTTTTATCGTCAATGTGGTAACGTAAAGGGTCTATGCCACCTTGCCTTCTGATTCTTTCTAAGGACTTCAGAGATCCAATAACGTATGTGTCAAAAATAACGTGTATTTCAGAATAGGAACCGTACTTTTTTGACATTTTGTTGGAAAATTGCTCTGACAAGTCAGAAAGATATGTGCAATGGTTCAGTGAAAGTATCTGTACTTCTGCCATTCCATCAATGACAGCAATACTGAAACCCGACTCTTGGTCTTCGTCATTCACTTCGCTACAAAACATTTGCTTGCTTCCAATGTCTGCTAAAATGTTAATTAATTTACTTTTTCCCTGTAAGTGAATCATAGACCCATCCGGGTGGAAGAGCGATCGTGGTATTGCTCCAATAATATCTTTCAAATTTAACTCTGGACGACTTCTGCATATCAAAATACATCGAGAAAACATATTCATATCTTGCTTTAGCTGTATAACGCCGGCTTTTGTTTTAGCGGCAGCTTTTTTTAACATCGACCTATTTAAACTTAAACCTGAACTTTTTAATGGATCCCAAAAATTGGTAGTTTTATTTTTTATCCGGTTTTCTAAAAAGTCATTTTCCATTTTCTCACCTACGTCTGACATAGCACAAATATCTTTACAAACTATGTCTGTAGCGACGCGTTTGGTCACCAAATTTATAAGACGATTCTCATCATACGAAAATGGATTTGTGAATTCCTCAACTGCTTTTTCAGAGCTTTTATATTCGCACATATTCTTGTGGACCTTTTGGTATTAAACAATTCATGGTGAAAAAGAGCAGTTTTATTTTTACCAAGTTTATCAAGCTCTGTATTGGATAACCTATTCAGATAAGGCATAGTATAAATGCGATATAAAGTTATCCCTATGTTGTGGGATGATTTCCTAATATTTTTAGCTGGGAAACTTCGGTTTGTAATATAAAGTTGCCCCTAAATAGTAGCATGATTTCATAACATTTTTAGTTGTCCAAATAAAAATGGTTGGATACATGGAGTGTTCAGAAAAGGGCACAAGGACAGTAACTATGGCGGCCATAACTTAATCAATACATTATTACTTGTCTTTGTAAGTTAAGTTTCATTGTAACAATAGCGACCTAAAAATATTTGTTATAAAATCATACTCCGATCAAGGGATGGATTGATAATATTTTTTTAAATATCACATAGACATTACGTGAAACAGAAGAAAAAATATTATTAAACCCAATAATTTAAATTAAGTTAATAGGTTTTCCATAATATATGTACTGGGGTTGTATAAGGGTGGTTTTCACCCTTCTGCCACCAATACCAGATACGCCCCAACGAAATTCGTATTCTATATAATTTTGTGAACATTTTGACGTATCGCATGTTATTGCTTCACAAAGCTGCACACGGGATATTATATTTGGACAATTCAAGACTGACTACTAAGCATTTTTTCAAATTTAGAGATACTATTTTAAGGGACTCTAAATTTGTTAATCAAAATCGATCGGATACATTTTGAACATAGAACCTTGGAAATGGAGGTAGCACTCGAGATACAGGGAAAGCCAAAACTATTATATTTAAATACATAACAAGTATGCAATATATCTACATGAACCGTCTGCTGGTACCCTACACTGTAGGGGTGCATCCATCTAATGATATTAGATGTAACGGATGCTGTGCTTAGTAGATTCATTCGTTCTGCATCGAAGGAAGGAATTATTAAACTTTCCGCTTATTAAATTTGAATTTGGTATTCATTTACACTCCACTACCTTTCGTCGAAAAATAAGTTAAGCATTTTTCCAAATTTAGAGATACTATTTTAAGGGACTCTAAATTTGTTAATCAAAATCGATCGGATACATTTTGAACGTGGAAATTGGTATGGAGGTAGCACTCGAGATACAGAGAAAGCCAAAATTATTAAATTATTTGAATTTGGTACTCATTTACACTCCACTACTTTTCGTCGAAGAA
>MU187923.1:0-22556 GCA_016904865.1 Pissodes strobi | reverse complement strand
GATACTATTTTAAGGAACTCTAAATTTGTTAATCAAAATCGATCGGACACTTTTTGAACATAGAACCATAGAAATTGGTATGGTACCGAGAAAGCAAAATTAAATTTGAATTTGGTACTCATTTACACTCCACTACTTTTCGTCGATGAATAAGCTAAGCATTTTTCCAAATTTAGAGATACTATTTTAAGGGACTCTAAATTTGTTAATCAAAATCGATCGGATACTTTTTGAACATAGAACCTTGGAAATTGGTATGGAGGTAGCACTTGAGATGCGGAGAAAGCCAACATTATTAAATTTGAATTTGGTACTCTTTTACACTCCACTACTTTCCGTCAAAGAATAAGTTAAGCATTTTTCCAAATTTAGAAATACTATTTTAAGGAACTCTAAATTTGTTAATCAAAATCGATCGGATACTTTTTGAACATAGAACCTTGGAAATTGGCATGGTGGTCGTACTCTAGATACAGAGAAAGCCAAAATTATTAAATTTGAATTTGGTACTCATTTACACTCCACTACTTTTCGTCGAAAAATAAGTTAAGCATTTATCCAAATTTAGAGATACTATTTTAAGGAACTCTAAATTTGCTAATTAAAATTCGATCGGACACTTTTTGAACATAGAACCTTAGAAATTGGTATGGTACGGAGAAAGTCAAAATTAAATTTGAATTTGGCACTCATTTACACTCCACTACTTTTCGTCGAAGAATAAGCTAAGCATTTTTCCAAATTTAGAGATACTATTTTAAGGGACTCTAAATTTGTTAATCAAAATCGATCGGATACTTTTTGAACATAGAACCTTGGAAATTGGTATGGAGGTAGCACTCGAGCTACAGAGGGACCCAAAATTATTAAATTTGAATTTGGTACTCATTACACTCCACTACTTTTCGTCGAAGAATAAGTTAAGCATTTTTCCAAATTTAGAGATACTGTTTTAAGAGACTCTAAATTTGTTAATCAAAATCGATCCGATACTTTTTGAACATAGAACCTTGGAAATTGATATGAAGGTAACACTCGAGATACAGAGAAAACCAAAATTATTAAATTTAATTTGGTACTCATTTAGACTCCACTACTTTTCGTCAAAGAATAATTCAATCATTTTTGTTCTGAATAACCGAGTAAATGCTGCTTTTGAAATAGATAATATAAAAAGTATCATATATTTCCATAGCCAGTATGGATTTGGGCCCTTACCTACTATAGTATCATATTCTTCCTTGCAGAACTGTACAATCAGTTCTATTCTATCCTGTAAACTAAGTAAAAATAGCACGGCGTCTTCTCTCGTTACTCCTGTCATATCCATATCATTAACCTAAAATAATTATGTTGAAAGAATTTGGGATATCTCTGGCAAATTATTAATGGTATTGCGTTTTGGATATGTAAAACTACTAGCCATCATTAGGATAAAAAGTTCAGTCCAGCTTATATACTCTTGCAGTTGTGAGGTTTAAAATAACATGTTTGAAGAGTATAAACATATTAGGCACTAATTAATTTCGAAAAGAAATGTCAAGAATTAAACAATATCTCAAAAAGCGTATGATTCAAACAAAATTTGACATTTTAAGAGAACAATTTAGCTTCAACGTAAAACCCGAGTACATCCACCACCGAGTAGCGACAGAAACCGTCGGAACCTTTGATGTTTGGGGGTCAAATTTTCTTTCTCTCTCATTTGACGCGTTTGACGGATAAACAACCTATTTCACTGGTTAAATTGTGAAGAACTCGTTTACACGATCGATAATTTGAAGTGGACTTAATGAAATAAGGATATTTGCGGTTGAATTAATATGACTATAATTGAAAAACTTTATTAAAGGAAAATATTTTGTTTGCTTTATTTTATCACACACAAAAGAAACATTTTTAATTTATAGTCTGGGAAAATCAAATTTGGTGAAACAAATTAACAGAAATAGTATTGAAATATAAATGATTTTTGAAGTGAATAATTCTTTGGTTCCATGACAGTGATTTGTAAAGACCGCGTCACGACATGGTTTTCAAATATTCGTCCCGCGTTACGAAAAAAAAACGTATCATGATCATCGGGTATAATTCAATTTGTGTTATAATATAAAGAGTGTGGCAAACGTATCGGAACCGACTGAAATTATTAAAATAGGTTGAGACTAAGTGAAACTAACTGAAAGTTGAATAGACGACTAACCCAAAC
Source organism: Pissodes strobi (assembly GCA_016904865.1). Classification (NCBI taxonomy): domain Eukaryota; kingdom Metazoa; phylum Arthropoda; class Insecta; order Coleoptera; family Curculionidae; genus Pissodes; species Pissodes strobi. The sequence continues at coordinate 20,347 of MU187923.1, read as the reverse complement.
TAACCAAACCTATTAAAATTGATTATTACGTATCGGATCCAGTTCTAATAGGTAAGTAAAATAAGTTGAGACTTAGTGAAACTAATATAACCGAAAGTTGATTGGACGACCAATCCAAAATATTAATATAAGTAAAAATAATATTAAATCTTAAAGAAAAAAAAATTGGATTTATCGGGTTTTGCATGAATGGAATGATTTTTTTCAATTTTTTATGGGAATTTAGTGGCTTGTCATCGCATCTCTGTTTAAAAATTGATAGAGCATGTCGAAATTACTGGAAATCCATGCCCAACTAGAAAAACACAAAAAGTGGATTTATCGGTTTTTGCATGTCAGCTCATGATTTAATAAAATGGTGTTATTCCGAAAACGTCTAATTAATGGAAAATTTTATTTCTTTTTTAGTTTTCTATATCGGAAATTTTATGGAAATAAAAATTAGATAATAATTCTATTTGGCTAGTAATTTGCTCTTTAAACATGTACAATTTTTTTCGCGGAAATTCTTTATATAGAAAATATTATAGAAATTATTTAAATTGACATAGTAGATCCGTGTGTTTTGTTAGTTTGGGTTAATTTTGGTTCTGTATTAGGTAGGGTTGGTCAAGCGCGTAGTGCGCTTGCTCGGTTAATTAAAGTTAGTTTTGATTATTTTTGCTTAGTTTGAGATAATAAGTACTCTGGTTAATTGGGGTTAGTTTTGCTAAGTCTGGATTAGTTTTGGTTAGTCTGGGTTAATATTGATTAGTTTGGGTTGGTTTTAGTTAGTGTTGGATATTTTTGATTAGTTTGGATTAGCTGTAGTTGGTTTAGGTTAGTTTAGGGTTGTGAAGAGACAAGCGCACGTGCCGCGCTTGTCTCTTTACTCTGGTTAATTAGGGTTATTTTTGCTTAGTCTTGGTTAGTTTGGGTTAATCTTAGCTAGTGAGTTGGTTTTTTGTTAGTTTGGGTGAGTGTTTGTTTCTAATGATTAGTTTGGAAAGAACTGTGGTTTGGGTTAGTTTTGGTTAGTTGGGAATAGTGAAGAGTCTTTTTACTCTGGTTAATTTGGGTTAGAGAGGTAGAGAGGCACTCTTAGCCAAGATTTTTTTTTCAAATACATTTTCGTTCTTCTAAATTTACAATTTTTTTTTGAAAATGACAATGATGTATTTGTGGCGAAAAATTCTGATTGTCCTGCGTTGAGAGAGATACTCTAATACCAAAAAATAAATTTATTCTTTTCCTAACGGATTTCCGCTAAACGAAACTTTACCCATGATCGGAACATATACATCAACCGCCTGACTATAAATGAAACATCCTTTGCTCCGTTATATGACAGTTAAACAATCTATTTCGCGCAGGCGCCATGATAATTGAAACCCGTAATGTCGCTACTCGGTGGTGGATGTACTCGGGTAAAACCTTAGTTTCAGATTCAAATGTTTGCTATATATTTCTAGAATTGTTCAGTTGTCTATTTGTGCTAGATTTTCAGAAAGGTAACCCAATTTTTTGCACATGTAAAGGAAGCGATATATGAGACAAACCGAAGATTTTGATGCCATTATGGGTATAACTTTAAACCATCTCATCAGGAAGACAAAATCGGTGAAGATGACCATTTTTCTAATCTACTCACTTTTTCACTATAAGATTGTTGTCAGTGAGTAAAATTCATGTTTCGAAATTATTATTGTAACTTTGACCTACTGGTGATTGGAAAATTTTATATTAAATCCGATAAAATGAAAAAAGTCAACCAACAGATAAACTGAACTCGGTTTGAAAAAATAGTTCAAAAGTACAATATTTAAATAGCTTTTAAGAAAATCACACTCCTAAATAGACCATGATAGTTGATAGCAAATACTGTGTTTATTAGTAACCATATAAAAGTTAGAATAAAATAACACAAGAAATGCTCAAAGAGGTGAACAAAGGGTCCTACAAAACATTATGCAATTCATTGTTTTTGTATTATTTCACAAAAAGTTCTAAGTAACTGATATATAAAATAGTATCAAAAGCCTAGGCGGCTATATACATACCTTAAGTATTTTATCACCGGGTTGCAAGCCTTGTAAAGAGGCCGGACTTCCTGGCTGGACAGCCGTTACGAAAATTCCAGCATGATTTCCTCCAGTTAACCTTATACCTACTGAACCTTCTTTATGGAATGTAATAAATCTTGCGTCGGGTCTTAACATAAAAAATTATAACACTAATTAAGCAGGTAGATACCTGGTCATCTAGTACAAAGTTATCCCCTAACTTTTTTGTTTTCCCAACTAGGAAATAAGTTAATTGAGTAACAAGTCAAAGTCATATATTTTTAAATGGAGCACTCTTAAAAAATTTTAGATTCAGCCTTCAATTCTAAACATAATTTTAATTTAAATATATTATGTAACACCATATGTCTAAATTGAACCGTTTTTGATTTATTAACGTTTAAAAATTCAATAGTATAGGTAGAAAATTTAAATAATATATTTATATACATTTCTTATACTGTTGAATTTTCAATCCTTAATAAGTCGCATACGGATCAATTTAGACATATCGTCGTCCTAAGATATAAATTGCCGAAGTCCATTTTTGGTCAAACCAAAGGTATTAGTGCTATCTGGTGGCAAACGCACAAACCCATGATCTGACAGCGGCCTAAATCCCTAATCTGATATTTACGCGCCATAATTCCATTTAACAAAATTTGCCGAAGTTCGCAGTAAGTATCAAAAAATAAATACGCATTTTGCGCAAGTCCCCCATTTGTATTTGTATTGAAACCGTAACCGTTGTATGTAAATAAAACGTGGTCCTTATTTTAGTGTTTTTTTAAATTAAAAAGGTAAGTATAAAACATGTTTCAAATATTGAAATCAGTAGTTTATCAATGCTTTAATACTTATGGTATATAATTAGCTCAAAGTTTTGATGAATTTTTGTTGTTTTACGAAGTTTTAATATCGGCGTAGAGTTAGGCAAATTTCTACTCCAAATAATATAATGACAAATGAACTTGGGCAACTTGCTAATATAAATTTTACATGGGTCTAATATCGGATTGTATTTCTAATAGGTACAAATCTGATAATAAAGATATATGAAAATACATAAAAGTAATGTTGTTTAAAAAGGTTTATTGTGCGTACTTTTTTGTCATTGTTTTTACTTTTTACCACTTGAAATCGAACTTTGCATTGAACTTGAAGCATTCTAGACTAGAAAACGAATTAATAGTTTTAAAATCTATTTTTTTTAACAAGACTATGCTTCGAGAGCACCTGTACAATAATTGTACATATTAGTAACATTTTATTTCTTAATTCTCATGAACTATCTGTCGGTAGCTAATGTCTTCTGCATATTATTTTTTGCAAAATGGATCCACGGTCCAGAGCATCAAAAATGTTATTCCTTGCTGGCTTAAGCTTGACAAGAGGAACTTTAGAGCCAGAACCTGTTAGTAACATTGGAAGGGAAATTAATGAAAACGACAGCATTGAGTGATGATGTCGAGAATGATGTATTATTTTAAATGGCTGATGAGGTAGTCAAAAACTTACTAAGAAGTTCCGAAAATTTGCACGACTCTTCAATCGATTTGCCTAAGCAACTTCCTAACCTTGGAAATGAAACTTGTAATCAATCAAATCAAACAACGAATGATGATGACCCAGCTGACCCGACCTATGTTATTCCACATGAAGAAGACCCAAATTCTTCTGACTCTGAAGGAGCTAGTGAAGAAAATGACGCCCTTGTTCCTAGAGCAGCTGATGAAGGTGAAATTCAATTAAATGAAGTAATAATTGAAAGCAAAAGCAGAAGAAAGAGACGTCACGTCAATCAAAATGAACGGAAAAAGAACTCTGAAAAACTTAAAAGGCAATCAGGACAACAGTATTTAGGAAAACGAAAGAATGAAGAAAACTGGGACTATAAGATAGTTAAAAAATCAAAGAGTGTGGGAGATAGGTGTAAATGTGACGAAAAAACTGACCTAAAGTGCAAGGAACTAACAAACGATGACAGAACTAAACTCTTTGATTATCTTTGGAAGCTGTCGTGGTCTGAGAAGCAAATTTATGTCACTACACTGATTAACAAATGCCCAACTAAAAGAGCTAGAAATCGAAAACAAGAAGACCAATCAAGACGAGCGTATTCATACTCATACTTTCTTAACAAACAAGGTATCAGATTAAAAGTATGTAAAACAATGTTCTGCAATACTCTTAGCATACCAAAAAGAACAGTTGGCTATTGGCTTCTTGAAAAAAAAAAACATTCATAGTACTCAGGATATTTCCAGTACAAAAAGAAAGTAATCTTAGTCAGGCGAAAATAAACAAACAAAAAGAGGGCTTAAGATTATTTTTAAATAGCTTACCCAAGCTGGAATCACATTATTGTAGAAAGTCTACTAGTAAGCTTTATTTAGAGCCAGTTTGGACCTCCAAATTAGAACTTTACAGGCTTTATAAAAACGATTTCTGTACTGAGAAAAATTTATTACCATTATCTGTTGCATAATTTTCAAACATGATTGACTATCAAAATATCGCGTTATTTTCACCGAAAAAAGACGAGTGCGACAAGTGTGTAGCTTATAAAACAGGAAATATTAGCATAGAAATATTTGAAGAACATCAAGTGAAAAAAGAAGAAGCACGAAATGAAAAACAGAAAGACAAAGTAGCAGAAAATTGTAATGTATACACGATGGATTTACAGTCGGTATTCTATGTCCAAAGTCCAATGTCTCCTCCCTATACTACAACACAAAATTAGTTGTCCACAATTTTACAATTTTCAATCTTAAAACCAAGGATTGTTATTGCTACATTTGGCACGAAGGACAAGGGGGCCTGACAGCCAACATTTTTACATCAATATTGTATAACTTCGTCAGAAACCATGTAATGCAGGAAAATGGAGCTGTAAACAAGGTTATCTTTTATAGTGATGGTTGTGCCTGTCAGAACAGGAATGCATTGCTCTCAAGTGCTCTTTTAAACTTATCCAAAGAAAGTCAAATAATAATTGAGCAAAAGTATATTGAAAAGGGACACACGCAGATGGAATGCGATTCAATGCATTCAAGTATTGAAAGGAAACTTAAAAACAAAATTATAAATGTCCCAGCTGATTACGTAGAAGTATGCCAATCAGCATGTCTCAACCCAAGACCATATATTGTCAAGTATCTAGACTATATATTTTTTAAAAAATTTGAAAAAATGCAAGTTCTTATTTCCATAAGACCCGGAAGGACCACAGGGGATGCAGTTGTCACTGATATCAGAGGCCTCAGGTTATAGCCCACATGGGTCCATCATGTTTAAAATTCGTCACTCAGAAGAATGGAAACCTTTACCATGTCGCCTGAATAAAAATAAAACTGTTTCATCGTATGATGCCCTCCCCCAACTTTATGATGCGCCTATACCAATTCAAAAGGAGAAACTTCAACATTTAATGGATTTAAAAATGTCTTTAAATATAGACTACCATGCGTTCTACAATAGTTTGTCCCACTTATAAAATGTAAATATTATTGTTAAAGTTGTAAAAGTATTGAATAAAGTTTTTCTGTTCCGGAACCTGATTATTAGTCAAAATTTGTCGTTTTAAAAGTATTTTTAATGGTTTCCTCGTAAATGAAAATAGCCCAAGTCCTAAAATAGTCAAAAAATAAATAAGCAAATTGCCTATATCCATTTAATCGTAGTCAAAATGTAAAAATTACAATAAAATTAAATACAATGTAAATAATAAATTCATATAAAAAATAAGCAATGTGAAAAAATATTAAATTTGATTTTCTTCTAATTAAAATTAAAATTGACAGTTTTTTAGCTCTCCTGCAAAACTGTCATTTTGTGAGTTAGGTAATTTGCATCTTAGAACGACGATATGGTATTATATATAAATTATGTTCATTATTGGAAATAATAGTAATTTACGTAACAAGTCCGGAAAATACTGTTTTTTGGACGACTAGACAAAATTCTAGGACGAGCGAGTCCAAAAAAACTATTTTCGGACGTGTTGCGTACACTATTTTTTCGGCAACCGTGTAGAATAACGAATCAATGAAACACATTTCTTTAGTATTTTTCTTTGTAGAACAAAATTTCGAACATTCCATTGAAATTCGAACAGAAGCTAGGTATTAACAGAAACATTCTAATTCTTATTTATATTAATATTTATATTGAAATTCGAGCAATAGCAAATATTGAAGGGATTCACTATCGCTGCTGCTTTCCATAGTTTATCACGATGAATGCGATCAAACCACGCAAACTTTCAAAAATCAAAATGTCAACTAATTTCTTGTCAAGTCGTTATTTCGCTGCTATGGTAATGATCAACTGCATTTATCAAAACCATACCTAACAAGATTTTCATACAAAAATGATGTGATTCTTCCCGGCCTAGTCCGGGAAGTACGCACTTGCCGGACTAGGCCGGAAAAATGCTACTTTCTCAAAGAAAAAGTGTCCGGGAAGTAGGTACTTCCCGGACGGTTGCCGAAAAAAATAATTTGATCTGCCACTCGTTTCTGCAACACATAGTTTATATAAATCTTGACAACTTTTGTCTAACATTTTTTCCTAGTGCAAAAAACAAAACAGTAAAAGGGCTAACATTACACACCACACGATCAACCACTATTTAGTAAAATAAACTTCGTATTATAGGGCCAACTATTTAGAGTTGACTATTGTGGAAATTGCACATATTAACAAAAAATAAATGAAGCTTTATGATCCTTATAATGCTTTTATTTTGGTTGTTAAGTTTTCGTAGTTTACAATACAAAAACTAGACTAACTGTCACCAAGGGCGTCAATTGACACTTAAACCATGATCAAAAAGAGTTTTTTAAATGTTTGTTAGGTTAATTTAGGGTGGGAAAACTGCCCCCCGTGACCACCCCCCCCCCCCTCCCTCCCGACGCCCTTGACTGTCACATTATTTATAAACAAAACTACTTAGGAAAAATTACATTGTAATTCAAAATATGCTTTATTGCTTAATTCATAATTATGTCTTGTTAACAAAGCTGTTAGGATAAAAGCAACAATAAAATGGTAATAAAACTAATTACAAACAATTTACACAAACGGAAAAATCATACAAAAAAGTTATACATCTTCCTATACTCTCATAAATAATAGTGCCCCTTGTCAATGCCGACGTTGGAATTGGCAGTTTTAAGCTACCTGCTTGACGAGAAGCATTTTCATGTACTAAAGAGCCCATTTCTATACTTGTAGACCGTAGACACCCACTCCAATACAAACAAAAGTCGACAAGACTCTTAAGCGCCAACACCGCAAACATACCTCACCGTTACCTTCTGGAGAATTAACAATGAGCATATCACAGTTTGGTTAGAATGTCCCCAATAAGAAATGCCATACCGAAGGTGTGACTCCACCAGCACATGATAAACGGACTTTGCTGATTCGCACCCAGATGCAACCCTCTTACTGACGGATAAAATATGGTTTTGAAAATTTAAGCTTTCATCAATGATAAGCCCAAGAAACCTGGCCTCCCCTTGCCTAATTACAAGAGAGTCCCCAATGTAGCAGTTCGAAACATCACAACGAAAACAAACAATAGCGTTTTTTGTACATTAAACACCAGTCTATTAGCATCACACCACTGCTGAACACGAGCTAGATTAGATATAATATTTTGCTGCAGCCTCTCGCTGTTGCTATCGCGCCAGAGAATTGTCGTGTTGTCAGCAAACAAAGTAAATCTACCCTCAATATTAAGTTGTGCCAAGTCATGAATCTACAACAGAAAAAGCATTGGACCCAGCGCAGAACCCTGTGAGACACCAAAATCCACTCTTCCGAAGACCCATGATCCACAACCACCCTCGGACTACGACCCGTCAGATATGAATTGAACCAATTGCAAACAACTCCAAGAAATCCGTAGAAATAAAGTTTCCGCAACAGTATCTGATGACTCACACTGTCGAAGGCTTTAGATAGGTCACAAAACATTGCCGCGGCGCACTCCTCATTTATTTTAAAATTAAAATTTTAATTTAAATACTAATGTATATAATAATATAAATAATAAGATATAATAAACGTAATAACATAAATATACTTACATTGGCTGCTTTGTCTTTTGCACTATCGGATCATCCTCATACAGCTGCCTTCTTGAACTGTAATAATCTACAAGAAAATATATCGTGCTATTAAATTATAATATATTATTTTGTATCGATATTCTCATATCATGGATTTGAGAAAATCGAGTAACCATCACAATTGTTTTTTTGGTTTTCAAAGTATTGAGACATATTATTGCTACGAACATTAGCAGTGTAAGATTTAGGCAATATTTTTGTGAACCTCCCCCTACCCTGCGTCACAATGTTCTGAACGCTAATAATTCCGTAAGAATTCAAGTAAATGAATAAAAAACTTAGGCCGTATTAAATCACCAAAAAAAAAACAAAACCCAAAAACAAAATAACATAAACCGATACAATTATTTAAAATGCAAAACATAAATTAGTGTACTAGTTGCTATATAAAATATATAAACTCTGTTTGCAAAACAAAGCTCTATAGCATTTCTCCCTAAACAGCTCTTACTCTTGAACTATCCTACTCTGCGAGAATCTACTATTTGAAAAAGCTTTCTAACGATAATGAAAAATCACACTGCAAATTTATTGATGGCACAAATTGCATTTCGAACTTGAATACATCAGATTAAAATTATAAACTAGCTCATAATAATTACAATGTAACACCAATGTTTAAGGCAACGCCACCTACACTACAAGGCCATGAAGCAGTAAATTATGAGTCATCACGGATCGACCGGAAAATTTAAACAAACTGTAAAGTTCTAAGGTGTTTTTAACAGACTTTTTTGGGTTTTGAGGGTAATTATTTTGTTTAATAGGAGTCGAGGGGCTTTAAATTAAAGGGGAATTATTTTGATATATGTTTTGATTTATTTTCTACTCACCTAAATTACCAGCTTTTATAGGATACGTATTACCTTGGGGACAAATATCTTTCTGAGGAGCCACAGTAGGGTCCAGGGCGTTACCTTGATCTTGCCCTTCTACTACGTAATAAGATTTTTGCGTCCTTATTAATAGGTATTAAAATAAGACAATATGGTAAAACAGGACCAAAGTTTATTAATTATAAAAATAAGTATGAAAAATATAGAAATAAAATAAAAATCATATCAAAAATAGGGGTAAGTTTTAGTTACAAGTACGTAGTAGATGAAAGGAATAACTGAATAACATAATTGTTTTGTATTACCTATGCTTGTTGGTTTCTAATTTCCACTTTTGACAATATGTATGTATTATTAATAATATAAACTATGTTGTTAGTTAATATGTTAATAACAGACGTGATTACAGTTAAATGAAATATGTAACCCAAGTTGAAAGCAGTTGCAAAATGCAATATTTTACGTAGGTATAAGTATTTAAGCAGATTTCTCAGAGTAAAACGAGTTACAAAAAGTACCTACAAGGTACCTCGCTTAAAAGTTTATAATTTCCAAAGCAATACGCTAATAATTATGTGTATGGTTTTTTAGTTAGTACACCTATTCAGTACCTACTCAAGCACAGTCTTTTTAAGTCGCAATAACAGAATACATGATACAATATAATAACTGACTTTGCTACTGTGCGTTCTATTAAAGTTCTATATTGCAGTTTTGTTAGAAGTCTTTTGGACTATGCTGCCTCAGTTCGGAACCCTCAATATTGTGAACTAATTAAAATCATTAATTAAATATCACCCTGTCGCAAGTTTGAACTTGAACTTGAAAAATGTTATATAAACATTCACTGTTAATTATAAACAATTTGAGCGGTCGACGGGAGCGACTTTAATCCTTAATGATGCAATCATCAGCATTTTGTAACATATAAATACGCCGGCAAACGCCGAGTTAATTAGACTTTTGGGTCTCTCAAACCGCTCAGTCTAGTTGCCGTACAGCACACAGGTGCGTACACTTCTAGCTGTTCTATCCCACAACCCCCATAACTGAGAACACTTATACACAGGTATAAGGTTGTCAGGTCCTTACCTAACCTGGGTGAACGTATGCATAGGTATACGGCATTCGGGGGCTACTAAAAAGTATAGAGATAGTCGAATTTATGAAGCATCAGAACTTCTAGTGAAGGGATAGTTTTTGGGGAGTTTCAAAAAGTAGTTAAAGTGCCTTAGCAATTTGTGATAAACTTAAAAGTCTTACCTTATAAATATCAGAACAAATACCTAAATAAAAGACAACCCGCTCACATAAACTTTATTAATAAAATAGTGACGTCGCTTGCTAGACAAACTTTGAACTAAGCCTCCCTCGAGAAGACATGCATTTCATATTAATTGGGTATAGTGTAAACTCTTAATTCATCTATAATCTTAAACACGCCTTTATTAGTATACAATCTAACCGTTGTTAAGTTTGTTTGTAAATAAACTTGTTATTGTTTTTATCGATGTGTCTCCTTAATTATCTCTTCTCAACTTGACGTAGTGCGTTCCTAAATCTGAGTTGCTCTCCTACACGCTAAGTAAGGCGTGTCGTCACCGATAAAAAACACGAGTCGTGACAATATGCTTTCCACATTGACAGGATTGAGCGGGTACAGAAGAAAGGTATGCATTATATTCATTTTAAATCCTTTAGAGACAGTGGATATAGCTACGGTGAAATGTGTCGGAGGCTAAATCGGTGATCACTTCGAGAAAGAAGAAACAAACACAATCTTCTTCTCTTTAAAATTTTTAACTCCCTCGTTGTCTGTCCCTGTCTCACTTTCAACATCACTTTATATGTACCACCTTTTAATGCGAAACATCCCAACTTTTTATCAACCATATCACCGGTGATTTTTCTATGTTGTATAAGTACTGTGAATAAAATGCAAAGCAGTTATATAAACCAATAAATATTGTGACAATAAAAGCAAATCGGAGGTTTCGAAGAAGCTTAATTTTACTATGCTGTTCCAGGAGACACTGTTGTATTCTATTATTCACGAAAGAGTCATTTTAGTAAAAATACGAGTACTTAACTAATAAAAAATATTTTGCCTTCATGAAGCAGTTTATTTAAGGTACTTAATAATATACCCGACCCGCCCTGGTAGTTTTTTAACAGTCTTGTCTGAATACAATACTTTTTTAATGAACATATTGCCCAACAACACTTAAATGTTCAAGTGTTCTGACAGAAACACAGATACACTTGGGTACCCTTCAGCTGGTTGATTTAAATACAAAAAGCATAAAGTTTCTTGTTCCTTTTCCTTTCAACTATCCATCCTCAAGTGCATTAATCTTGATATCAGCTTCATGTAGCGAAGTAAAAGAGATTGCTTCATTTCATTGTAGCAGCAATAGCGGTTTCCCCTTTCCGTTTCCCGGCATTCGATCTTGGATCACAGATAAATATATAAGAGGGTCTTTGATCTTTCTGCGTTTAGTGTGGACATTCTCGAAGAACATCAAGTTTACTTAAATATGAAGGACATCCAGGTAGCTTACTTGAAATCGCCCACAAGAAACCATTACGAAATATAATTATAATATCTACAAGTTATAAACTAATTAAATAAATGAAAAGCCGAGTGAAAAATATTAATGTAAACAAATAAGTCGATCATGGAATCGGTCGAAGTGTGATGACTCATCTTCACCCAAAACCGGCTGCTTCATGGCCTTGTAGTGTAGGTGGCGTTGTTTAAAGAGGTAAAACAGACCAACCATGAAGTCGCTCTTTTTGAGTTGAATTTCCTAACGTGTCTTTTATTCATTTCAGACGTGAAATGGAGCTTTCGGTGCTACAGTTAGTAATCGCTAAAAGTAATGAAAATACCTACGAGAATTCGGAAAGGATTCCATTTTTTTAAATATTCTTGAGTCTACTTGAGATGAATACTTTCCGAACGACAGTTTGTTTCAAAGTCGCGGCTGTAGATTGTCTGTAAATATTCAGCTCTCTTTGGAATGGCTTCGTTACTCAAATGTAAAGTTTTCTTTTTTTAACGGACCGTTCTTTAATTTCTGTGAAAGCTTTTTGTCTATTGTAAACCTCTTGCACCAACTGGTCAATTATTAAACATCTGTAAACATCTAATATTTTGCCAGTTTTATCATATCTTTTCAATGTTTGGTTCCAAAAAACCATCATTATGCCTATTTCAAAGCTATCGATTCCTTCATCTTTTGTCTTTTTTTTTTTTTCATTTAAGTCATTCCCAATATCTCCTGGCGTACTTCGAAAATCTTAATATTTTTGCTTTAAAGCTTAGCTTTGACTTTCTCTTGCACCATCTTGTTGCCGATAACCCTTTTGATAACAGGGCGTATTTCCGCAGTTTACTTCAATAATGTTTTTACAATTATCCCATCTTCCAGTTGAGCTGAATAAAAATATATATTTACCTCTTCCGGAACCTTAAAAATGATGTGGAATACCCGATTAAATTTGAAGAATGTAGTGGCTCAGAGAACGTACTGAGCTAACTCAATCCACCGTTTAATTCTGTCCCGTAAGCCTGAAACTCAGAATGAAAAAACTGGTGGAGGCGGATTTTTTTTCTCGGTTCCTCTACGCACCCATCTTGTCGACATGCCTCCTGCTCTCGATGCGCCCCTAGACAATTACCTAATAGTAAATCTAGTACTGAATGTTGGTAGCAAAATAGGAAGAGGAAAAGATATTTTGACTATAAACTGAAGATTAAGTAAAGCACGTCATCTATTATATTTCTTTACATTATGAAAGCTACAAAACTATATTTTTCCACCAAATTATCTTACAATTGTATCAGTATCCGTATCAGAAGAAGGTGGGCCCTAGCGGGCCTTGCACTTAGGCCCGTCGACCCCCGGCCCGCATTAGTGAACCTCTAGGATGTCGGTCTTCCTTAAGAAAGGCCGTATACTAATACTAAGACGACGCACTGAATCTGGCTTGATCGGCGTCGCGCCAAATATTCCGAGTCTTCCCCACGCGAAGGCGGGACATTTCGTTAAGTAGATATGGGATCTCATCGCCCTTCATGCACACTTCCCCTCCTCTTTTTTTCTATGTTCGGTACACACACAAAAGGAAAATCCTATGCCACTCAACGAGCGGTGCGTGTGCGGAAAAGATGGTGGACGTTGGACTTGAAGCGCTGGAGGTTGTAGTTTTCGTGAAAGACGTTACTCGGAAGTGCATTCCAGAGCGAGGCAGTCCTCCAGACAAAAGGGACGTCCTAGGTGTTCGCAACTGAATCGTATGTTGATGGGCAGCTTGTGTCTGACGGGTGTTTCTGTTTGGCACAACTCTGGGTGTAAGCTCGTTCGAACACCTTCCGTAGTAGTATCGATAGTAAAGAGATAGGTTTGCCACTTTTCTTCGATGTTCAAAACTATCAAGGTCTTTAGTCAACTCTGGGTCATCCACAAGACGGACTGCCCTCCTCTGTATGGAGTCCAATATCTTGAACAAGTGTTTGGGTGCCGAGCTCCACACATGGGAACAGTATTCCAGAGATGGTCTTATCTGGGCCTTATAGAGCAGTAAGAGCTGATGAGGTGTATAAAACTTTTTTGCTCTATAGAGTGCTCCCAGCTTTTGTGCTGCTACCTTGGCGATTTTGGTGACGTGATTATGAGAAAACATGTTGATTATGAAAGTTGATGCCCAGCAAACTTATGGATGAGGCCAGAGCCAGTGTTGTTCCTGTCATTGATAAGTCAGGTCCCACGGTGTTTGCTTTTTTTAGAAGACAGCTACTTGACTCTTTCCTGCGTTAAACTGGACATTATTTTCCTCGCCCCACTTCACGATGGCGTTCATATTCTCATTGATGGCAGCAATCTGATTTTCTCGCTCGCGTTGGGAACGAGCAGCGATCATTGGAGTCCGCGACATGAATGAGGATATAAGAGTGCTCTCGTCTGCAAAGCTGTAAATAGAATTGTTTCTCTTGTCTAAGAGATCATTGATATAGAGCAGGAACAGTGTGGGAGATAATATACACCCTTGAGGAACTCCGGCATTGATTTTAATTTCCTCCGAGAGATGTCCATCAATACTAACTCGGATGCTTTGATCTTTGATCCCTTAAGAAATTGGAAAGCCATAGAAACAGTGCTGGTGTTAGTCTGTATGCTGTCAATTTTCTTAACAATCCGTTATGTCACACCCTTCCAAACGCCTTGGATATGTCGAGAGCCACGGCACGAGCTCTCGATGGGTTTGGTCCACAGGTAGGTCACGTAAATCAGGAGATCTTCTGTTGATCTGTGCTTGCAGAAGCCATATTGGCGATCGCTTATGATACCTGCCGTTTCGAGGTATTTTAAAACCTTTTCGTTGATCAGTTTCTCATTGACTGGACATGATGGGAACTAAGGCAATTGGACGGTAGTTATTTGGAATCGTTTTTTACCATTCTTCGGGATTGGTTGCGCTTGAGCGCATTTCCAGCTAGAAGGAAAGCATGCAGTTTTGTATGACAGGGAGAAAAGCCTCCATAGTTGAGCTGTTAGTTCAGCAGCACATTTCTTAAGCACCACTATTGCTGGAACGCCATCCGGTCCTGTGGCCTTGTTAGTGTCTAGGCTTTTGAGTATTCGTTTCACTTCGCGTTGGCGAAATACCAGACCTGGCATTGAGGAATTCACTCTCGGGATAGTTGGGGGAGTCGTTCCTTGATGATCTAAGGTAGAATTTGATGCAAATATTTCGGCACGAATATTCGCTTTTTCCGCGGCCGCTTCCGCCATTGAGCTATCATCTTTGGTCAGTGATGGGATTGACGTCTTTGAGACTGCAATTCTCAGCAGAGTCAGATGCCGTCTAAGCCTACAGTGCATTGTTTAGAATCCTACCAGGGCTCGGCACCCTTTCATAGGTAGGCACAACAAATCCCTGGCGAGACTCTTCGCGGGCCCATATATCACGAGCCTCGTCTGCCTCATCCCCGGAGCCATCCGCCATACCTCTTCCGTTTGCCGCTCCGTCCTTGCTTCCAAAGCTCTTTCGCAAACATTCTGGGCGATCCCCACACAGGGATCAGGCCCTAAGTATCTACGTGCGAAGGCTTCTGTGGCTAAGTGGTCAGCGGCCTCGTTTCCCGGTACCTAGACAGTCGTATCCTTTTTATGCTTTGCAAGTTCAATCAGCCAGCCCCTACTCTCCCTCACCCACAGGGAGCGCGTGCGACTTCAGCACCAGGGCCTCACCAGCTCCAAACAGTGTTCCCATTCTGGACCCGTCTGTGAACCAGACTAGTCCATGCCAGGATCCCGTCCTTCCCGCCCTCCAATCCTCCTTCGTATGGAAGCGTTATAAGAGCACTATACAAAACAAAACTGACCTATTTACTTCCTTATACTTATCATATTAGGCGATTAATCATTTCAATAAAAGCTGCTTATAACGCAATTAAAATATTAGAAACAACCATAAACAGTACTTAAAAAACGGTTATAATCTTATAGTATGTAGTTTATGCTTAATGAGACTTTTAGCAGCATACCTGTAATGTTATATATCATATATTTCATATTAATGCTGCAATAATTTACATTATTAAATGAAATCATATCCATATTTAGTGGAAGAAAATGTTGCTTTTAACTTCATTTATTTTATATAGTGGTATTAAACCTAGAGCGTTTGAAACTTTAAAACCGATTAAATAGTGATTAGGAAGATATATATGGTAATATCTGCTGAGTAAAGTAGCAGTTTATCCTAGTGATTCTTGATAGAAAAAGTTAATTTTATTATGAATGTGTACACATTAAATACCCTCCCAAGCACGTTTCTTCTTAAGTGACTTTATTTCTCTCCTACTTCTTTTAATACAAAATGAAAAAAATGATACGTTTTGTTGCCTAGAAGGTTATTAATTATATAACTTCGAGCTTGTAACACACTTTTATTTTATAGACGGGCTTGCAGGTTGGATAAGCATTTTCCAAATAGCTGTACAATATTGTCATTATGCGACTCTTACCACTTAGGTTCGACTACGAAAGGCCTGCTTAACTCAACCTTAAAGAGCCACTCGATATAATTATTATACATCGGTGCCGGTGTAAAATTAAATATCATTTGAACAGTAGGTAAAGCACTTCATACAGGAAGATTGAACAATTAGTCCCGGTTCAGTTTGAGCCAGAAATATACAAATCAATAATCATACAGCAGGCCACCGTTTATATATTAGATATTAGTAATTTTTAGTGTATTTATAATTTACCTTCAGCTCTAGGAGGAGGCGGCCGGGGTGGTTCTTCTCTTCCCCCTTTGGTCCTTACATACCCTGCTATACTATTTCTATTATCTAGCTGATTTAAGTTGGCTTCTGAAAGAGGGCCTCTAGATCTACCTCTAGGAGCCAAGTTTGATTTTTCATCATTTAACGAATTAGGTCCGCTTGCTAAAATAAAAAATACTTATGTATGCAGAAATTAATTACAATTTAAGCAGTAACTTTGAAGTTAAGTGTTCCAACTGGGAAAATAAATAATTAACTCAATTTCGCTTAATAGATAATATCATAAAAATAACAATAGAACAGTCTTCTAAACATTTTACAACAGTTTACTTGACAATAAGCAATTAATCTAAAAAGTGGTATCTTAGAAAATAACATTCAGCGAAAACTGTCCTTTGCTTGCACAAGCGTGCTATTCTGCTTCTTTATATCAAGAGCTTAATTCATATTTGTGTGTAGGGTGGGCAAATAAGCGAGGTAAGCGGCTGTATCGCAGAAACTACTAATCGTAGAGACTTGCGGTAAAAAATTATATAACTAAAGTGACCAAAAGAAAACACTGGAAATAATTTTCAAGTTCATACCTCTACCGCTAGGGGGCGCAATAGCTATGGTCGGGTAGAAAAATGCATTTTACTCAAAACTGTCCTATTATAAGTTGTAATCCTCGTGAAATTCTGCATCTTTTTTGTTCATCACTTTTGATTGTAGGGCATGAAATAAGGGCGGGTGGGGGTTGGGCAGAAGTCTGACCGATTGAAATGCCTATAACCTTAGTTTGACTCAACATATTTGAGCAAACTAGGTCTCGTTTGAGAGAGGAAACCTTGCTTATTAAGAACAAAATATACCCATGAGAGTAGTGTGTTAACGAGAGTGAGTCCTCACGGAGGAGGTAATTACCTCCTCCGTGAGGGCTCTCTCTCGTTGGGTTTTGAGGAGTCTCTCTCATCATGAAATAAGTTTGTGCCGTCCTGTAAAGTGTTAGTTCTACTATTAAGATACACATAAGTCTGGGTGTTGATTCACTCTGTAATGTAACCTTGTTCAATTTCGCCTCGGTGTAACCTTGATACATGTCGACACTCCGCCTGCCGAGGACGTTCTCCCACCATGAAACAAGGTGTTGCCTTTGGTATAACCTTGATACATTTTGTACGTAACCTTAAGCTTTTATTCCCCACTTAAACAGCTATTATAAAAGTAGCAGCTTAGGGTTCAAAACTTTAATTCAAAATTTGTACAGGTAGATAATGGTGAATACAAGAAAACGAAAAAGAAATAGTGGTTCCAAAAAGCAAGTGGTGAAAAAATTAAAGTAAATAACAAAAATCCCATAGACGAACAGTCTATAGAAATTTGTCTGGCAATTATAAGTGCTTTTAGTGAAGAAAGAAGTTTTGATATTAGCAATACAAATGGATGATATTAGGGATGATGTAAACATCCAGAGAGTTTTGGACTTTCTAAATGTTAGAGATTTAGGTTCAATAGACATCGAAAAATTTCAATCTATAGGTGACCATGATGTCAACAATTTTATGCAAATCGTAGCAGAACCATCCAATCCAGAAGAAATGGAAACGGATGCAGAAGATGAATATGCTGATGGAAATGTGGTGTTCCTTGAAAACTATAATGAGATTGGTTTTTTCAACCGAGTGTTTTGCATAACGCAGAGTTATGCTGTTGTAACAACATTTCCGGATAGAGAAGATCATATATTGTGTTATTTTTGTTTTTCACTTCATCTCAGTTTTTTTCAAAATTCTACTATTCATAAACATGTTAATACCCATTATAAGAGGAAAATGGAATATTCAATTAATGATTTGAAATGTATAATTTGTTCCAGATCATTGTATCACATAACCATACCAAACGCTTGTGTATATTGTAATGTTACTAATGGAGTTTTTGACATTGATGCAAACACTCATATTCCTATAGTACCGTATTAGATAAGCTTATTTTAATCGTTCTCTTGTATTTACTATAAAAAAATAACATGTACAAATTTTGAATTCCATTTAACTATTATTAAAATGGCATAGTAGTTATTTGAAAACCAACAATAAAATTTGGCAAAATAATTTAAATATTTTAATTCATCCTATTGTAATGTTACTAATGAATTTTTTGATAATGATGCAAACACTCATATTCCTATAGTATCGTATTAGATAAGCTTATTTTAATCGCTTTCTTGGATTAACTATATAAAAAAAAATAACCTATACAAATTTTGAATTCCGTTTAACTATTATCAAAATGACATAGTAGTTATTTGAAAAACAACAATAAAATTTGGCAAAATAATTTAAATATCCTTTATTTAACCTATTGTAATGTTACTAATGAAGTTTTTGATATTGATGCAAACACTCATATTCCTATAATATCGTATTAGATAAGCTTATTTCAATCGTTTTCTTATATTAACTATAAAAATAACCAACTATACAAATTTTGAATTCAATTTAACTAGTATTAAAATAAAATAGTAGTTATTTAAAAAAAACAACAATAAATTTCACAAAATAATTTAAATATTTTTATTTATATATTAAAGACAAACTGGCTCACAAAATTGAGTGTGAACGATCATTTTTCTATATTAACATATTAGAGAAAGCTATTTAAATTTTTTTGCATTAACTATAAAAATTAACTACTAGTAAATATTTTATTTACTGTTTACGAAGGACATATTTGGGGTATACTTCCAATAACCATTAATTGATAATAAAATATTAAATATGAGGTTTAATAATTTATTAACGAAAACGCTATTTCATTTGCTTGCTCACATATTAATTTATTAAAATAATAATTCTAATATTTTTAAATACTGTTTACGATATGCACATTTGGTATAATACTACAAATATATATATTTATACATAAAATCCGATTATCTCATATTTATAGATGATAAAAGATTAATATGAATTTTAAATTATTTATCAACGAAAAATGGCTATTTTATTTTCTTGCTTGTGTACTAATCTAATAATTAAGTAATGCGTTTTTAATAAAACGTTAAGTAGATTACTTGAAAATTTAAAAATATTTATTAGCTAAAATTTGACCTTTTGTGTACTTTAAGCAATTAGTTTTCTAATAGAATGTTGTTTAAAAAGTAGATTACTTGAAAATTTTGAAAAAAATAATTTATTACCTTAAAATTTACCATATTATGTACTTACTTATGCACTAATTTAATTAAATATTAATCCTAAAATCGTCTCTACTGGCACTAATTGATTTGGGGGCACTAAATGTTTATGGGGCACTAAATTGTTTAAAATCTATAGGTCGGGGTCGGTTGTTGAACATGAAGCATCCTGAACAGGTGGCCGCAACTGCCACCGAAGTGTCGCCGCCTCAAAGTCCACATCGGAGTCCTCATCGGAGGACACAGCATCCAGAAACAGTCTCCTCCTAACATTGTTGAAATGTTGTTGGGGTGGTTGCTGGGGTGGTTGTTGCGGCTGTTGATGTTGATGCTGCAGCTGCACAACGGCTTGTTGCAGTTGTTGTAGCTGGTCGACAGCTTGTCGCAGCTGCTGGACGGTTTGTTGCAGTTGTTGTTGTAGCTGCTCAACCGCTTGTTGCAACTGCTCGACGTCTTGCGGCTGCCCGACGGCTTGTTGCGGCTGCTCGCCGAGATGTTCAGGCTGCTCGAGGGGTTGTTGCGGCTGCTCGAGGGGTTGTTGTGGGTTTAACCCCACGGGAAAGCCCGCAACAATCCTGACGTTTCTGCCTTCCATTCGCAGAAAACGCCCATGCCAAAACGCATTATTGTTGTCCATAATAAATTAAATACACACTATAAACACTATGAGAATAAAATAAAATAAAATTACGTATAAATATAAAATTAAAACTTATGTAGATGGTAACACTATGAATATCAAACTTATTATGGCAACTGTTTTATAACACCATACTCATCTTCCCCAACCTACGCGAAGGTGTAGCCCATGTGCAAGGATATGGCATTGTATCTGACCTCCAAATCTC
>MU187922.1:33607-68756 GCA_016904865.1 Pissodes strobi | reverse complement strand
AAATGAGATGCAAATGGCTCCACTATTTTTTCACCGTTAGCCTCTTCTTGATCACCCAAAAACATGGAATGGGGAATGTCATTTATTCCTTGAGTCTTATTCCTAACAAACTTCCAAAACTCCCCTACATTTCCATTTATATTTTGCTCTACATTGGACACATAACGGGTATAGCAGAAAATAGTCAGTTCTTTACATTCGAGACGTGATTTATCAAACTCACAGAAATGCTGGTAACTATTGGTTGTTTTATACTTTTTGTGTGCCGTCTTTTTAGCTAAGTTAATTCCGAGGAGAACCAAAGAGGAAAATTGAATTTCCTAACAACAAACCTTGGTACAAACATATCTAACACCTTCCAAATTATCTCATAAAATCTATCCACAATCCTGTTGATATCCTGAAGGCAGTACAATTCGACCCAGTTGTAGCGCAATAAATAGTAGTTTAAACCACCATTTACGGCTTTTGTAAAATTGCAAAGAAACTTATTTATCACATTAATATACTAACTGTCAAATGATAATACTGACTCAAGCGGAGGGTGGTGGTCATCACAGTTAGTTAAGGCACCGCACTCAGAAATGCCAATGTAACAGTTAGAAAACCATAGATCCAGAATGGAGTTATTTTTATTATAAACATAATTAAACTGGGATAGTCCCAAATATGAAAACTCATCACAAAGCATTACCTTTATGTCACTATTAACATTTTTAACCATCATACTCTCACAATCCCAAATTAAATAATAAAGATTATAATCACCAAAAATTATGATGGTGCGGTCTTTTTATTTCTCCTAAACATTCTTCACAAATTGGACATGATTAAAATACAACTCATATTGCGATCTTGGCGGAATGTAAACGCAGCCCAATATAATTTTTTTATGGTTGATCTTAACCCTAACAAATATGTGCTCGACACTGGAAGCATCCATAGGAATCACAGAAGAATCATAGTCAGTCGTTACAGAAATTAGGATGCCACCCCGCACGTTGCTTTTTACTTGTATTACAGCTTCTATCCTTACAGTAAACACTAAACAAACTACAAAGCACTTCTGAGTCTGATATTCCCAGTTAGCCAACTTTCTGATAAAAATGTTACATCATATGGCAAGAAAAATGAAGATAAATATATGGTGCTAAGTTTGGTGCACAGTCCACGAACATTCTGGTAAAAAAGCGCCATGTTACGAACTTCCTTCCATTTTTTGGACCTGTTTTGTTACTAGTATTTTATGTTGATGTTGAGTACCTAGCAATAAATGGATTCCCATTTCTGTAACTAATCCCAATGTTCTGTTCGCCGTTCTTTTTGTGTTCATCTAGTTCTTCATCCAGTTTTTTAAATTGATTTCTTTGTGTCTGCGTTAGGTCTTGATGTGGATAGTGTTAGACTTTAGTTTGTGCTTATGTTTATGGCATTCAATTGCTATAGTCGTTTCAGGAAAGATAACCTTCATTGGCCGCGGCTATCCCTGTCCGACCAACCCTAAGCACTTTAAAGTCAGTCACAGAATGCGCTCCCAATTTATTTAGCAGCTCCACAATATGACCCCTGTCATGATGTATTCGTTCATTGGTAACATTAGATGAGCTCTCCTTCACCTTAAATACCATGATACTGTATTTCACTATATAAATCATAGAGCTTCGAGGGCATCAGCCTTTCACCATTGGATGGCAGGTTAGTTGTATCTACTCCTTTAGGTTGTTGAATATCATTCTGTGGCTAATCAACATTAGCTTTCAAAAGTTCGATCCTCTCATTTCTGACATGCTGACTTTCTCTGATCTCATTCAGAGCAGACTGTAAATAATTCTTTTGCTCAAGAAGCATTATACAGGTCATAGCAGAAAGAACGTCCTTATTGGATGTATTTGTTTTTTTCAGCAATTTCGAAATCTGGTCCTTAAGCATAACCTCATTTTCATACGGCTACGCTTGCCGTCGTTCTACCCGGGGAGAGAAGATCACGATTTCGGCCCATCCGTGTATCGTTGACGGATGCCGAGTGCAGCGATAAATTTGCACTGCTAATGGAACCCGAATCACTACCAATTCTGAAGGACAGGCGTTTAATCTCAGTTTGTTTTCAAGATTTTACACTCACGATTATGAGATTTTGGTTTCTTGTGCAATTCACAAATTTTATCCAATTCCAGTTTGGAAAGACCAGCACAACCTCTGTGTGCCCATGAGCATCACGCAGAACACTCAATAGAGGCTTGATTGCCTTTAACTTCGCGATCACAATAGCGACAAAAACACGTCCGACATCTTTAATTTACCCGATAAATCATTCAAAAAGTACCTATTCGTTTGCGATTATGCATTATTGAGACCCATTGCATAATGATCCATTTTCCACGAGATGCGACCAATCACAGGAATATCCATTGCTAAGCAATTTTCTTCAGGGACTATTTATATTAAAAAAAATTAGATGGACTTGTATGCCTACGCCTACGCCATTTAATTCAGCCTTTGACATAATATACGATCGAAACGGTAATTTTTTATGTTTTTGGAAACTTTGCGGTGAAATAGATTATATCAAGTGTTGACAAGCTTTCTGAAATATCACCAGAGATTATTTAAACTGCTAAAATAACATAATGATATAGCTGTTTATTTATAAATTTATTCGAAATTAAGTTGTTTTGTTACATTATACGTTATTTAAAGAAAAATTTTACACATGTTTCAATCAAACGGTACATACTACTTATGTTATTTTCAAATTTTGCAAAAAAAATTGTCTTAGATTTAGTTTATCGAATTTTTTGAAAAACCTGAGACCAGTCGTAGAAAGGGTATAGTATTCTAGTCGCAGGTAATGGCTTTATTTGCTAATGCTCGTGTTGCAAGCTATCAACCTCGTGAGTAATAGCCATCATTAAAAATAATCGCTGAATAATATATTATGGTTTAAACAATCTCTTTATAAGTATACGCACCACCAGGTGCATAAATTGAAAATAACATACGAATGTTATCTTTGAAACTTGCAAGAAAAAATTATTTGAGTCGGATTTTCCGGAGCTATGTATAACATAGTCGTAGAAAAAGTGTTATATTTTACTCGCGTACATTAACATGTACTCACTCGAGTACATTACAACACATGCTGATGCTTGTAAACTATCATCTTTATGAGCAAGTTGCTTGTCGAATAATATAATATTTTCCATTTCTAATTGATTTATTTTACACTTATTACCTGTACTTTAATGGGATTCATTAAGATACAGATTTTCCATTATGGCACAAGTTTATAACCAATAAAAATACATCACAGGAATATTCGGCCAATAAAGTGACGAATGTAATTGAAAACTTTGTAATAAGTTTACATTTTTGTAGAAAAATCCTGGGAACATCTGCCGTGAAAGTATCTGTAAAACAGGGACATCTCGGCCACATGTCTACAATATTCCAGACTATCCAGATTCCGGGTTAACTCCGAATCGCCGACGAGACGCACAGCTCTCTTCTGAATGGAATCCAGCAGGTTTAGGGTGTGCTTTGGTGCGGCACCCCAGATGTGTGAGCAATATTCTAAGCACGGTCTTATTTGCGCTTTGTAGAGCAAGAGCAACTACTGCGGTGTATACAGTTTTTTATTGCGAAATAGCGCACCAAGCTTCTGGGAGGCTGATTTTGCAATGTTAGCAACGTGGTCATGCCAGGACATACTGCCATTGAACCAGACACCCAGCAGTCATATTGACGAGGATAAAGGAACGGTCGATCGTGCCATAATGATGTCAGGGCCCGCCGTATTGGCCCTCTTGGTAAACGTGGCTGCTTGGGCCTTTGCTGCATTTACTGGACCAAATTTGTGTCGCCCCAAGTTTGAACTTTCTTCAGGTCTTGATTAATTGCTGGAATCTGCTCCTGCCTGCGGTGATAAGTCTCAGTGGCTGGTAAGGGTTTTTCTGATCTAAATTGGGAGACAAGGGTACTGTCATCTGCAAAACTGTAAACAGAATTATTCGTTTCTGTCAGCAGGTCATTAATATAGATGAGTAACAGAGTTGGTGAAAGTATTACGTCCTAAGGCACGCCCGCGTTAATGGTGAATGTGTCTGAGATGTGTCCATCAACTGCAACGTGCAGAGATCGGTTCTTAAGGAAACTGGCAAGCCAGCTGCAGAGAGAGACTGACAGTCCGAAGGACGGCAGTTTGTTGAGCAGTCCGTCATGCCAAACTCTGTCGAATGCCTTCGAAATATCCAACGCAATCGCTCGAGATTCTCCGTAGTTCTCAATTGCACTGGACCAAATGACATAGGCCAATATATCTCCTGTCCATCTCTCTTTGCGAAAATCATATTGATTATCGCTGATTATTCTGTTGTTCTCGAGATACTTAAGTACTTGCTGATTTACTACACGTTCCATGACTTTGGAGATTATTGGAAGCAAGGCGATTGGGCGATAGTTTGAGGGCGTGGCTTTCTTGCCTTTTTTGGAACAGCAACTTTCCAAGAAGATGGGTAAATTCCTTTTCCGTAAGAGAGAGAACCAAAATTTGGTGAAGATACCAAAAGCTTGATAAAAAGATGTAAAAATTCTAAAAGGCGAGTCAAAATTTAAAATAAAAATTCATTTAAAAAAACTAACGTGTTGTACAGTATACAGTGTGTCCAAAAAAGTATGCAACATATGGGAAACTTTTTTATTATTGGTTTCTCAGAAAATTTTATTCTTGAAAAAAGTTGGTGCTTGCCCTAAAACAGTAAATGAGTATTACAAATTTTCCGTACTGCTTTTAGTGCGGGCGCAAATGTCATTTTTCCGAAGTCACGTCAAGAGTAAAGTACCTTAATTTATAAAGCTACAGCAAAATCTGATAAGGAAAAGTTCTTCTAAATTAAAAAAGTATTCTAAAAATGAAATTTGAGTTAAGTACATCAACTTTTAATTTTGCTTTTTTTTTCTTGATTTTTTCTTAAACGTTACGCCACTGGAGAATGTTCTGTTCTTTTGTTATTAGTATACTTGCCAAGTAACCTCAAAATTTATTTAAGATAGAAATTAGTTACATAGTTGCATAATGTTGCAGTTTTTCCAGAGATAATAGCCAGTTTAGGTATCAGTGTGTTGCAAACACATTTAAACATTTTTGATTCAAAAATTTTTCCACTCAAAATCATGAATAGACCGAACTCTTTTCATTTCATGTGAAACAACTAATAATTTATTTATCTTTTGCACCTGATGAGCAAAATATGCCCAAGTATCCTAAAAAGCCTTATAAAATATTTGGTCTTGAAGAGTAAGCCATGCATTTGGAATAAAAGCAAATAAATAGCAATAATTTTACTTCGCTCTGATATGAAATTAATTATTATTGAGTCAGTCATTCCAATTGTATTTTGTAATAATTATTGTGGACAATTATTTTGGACCAACATTGTTTAAATGTGTGCAACACACTGATACCTAAACTGGCTTTTATCTCTGTAAAAACTGAAACATTATGCAACTATGTACTAATGTCTATTTTAAATAAATTTTGAAGTTGCTTGGCAAGTATACTAATAACAAAAGAACAAAGCATTCACCGATGGCGTAAAGTTTGAGAAAAAAAATCGAGAAAAAAAAGGGAAATTAAAAATTGATGCACTTAACTCAAATTTCACATTTAGATTATTCTTTTTAATTTGGAAGAACTTTTCCTTATAAGATTTTGCTGTATCTTTATAATTTAAGGTACTTTACTCTTGACGCCATTTCGGAAAAATGATATTTGCGTCCGCACTAAAAGCAGTATGTAAAATTTGAAATACTCGTTTACTGTTTTAGGGCAAGCACCAACTTTTATGAAGAATAAAATTTTCTGAGAATCCAATAATAAAGACGTTTCCCATATGTTGCATACTTTTCTGGACACACTGTATACAATATCCGACAGATAACCAAAAATAAAAACAAAATTTAAAAAATTATAGAGATTCGGTGAAGCAAAAATTTGGAAATTTGATGAAATTTGAAAAGGTCAAAATTCTTTGGAGAAGTTTCGAATTTGTTGAAGAAATTGAAAAGTTACATCTATAAAATATTAACTTTTGATAACAGCCACAAAGTGTCAAAATTTGGCATAAAGCCGATATTTTATTCAAAAAATTAAAATTTTGAAATATTGAGTTAAAAAAATATTGTTAAATTTTGCGACAAAATTAAACATTCATTGAAAAAGTCAAAATTCCGTGCAAACCGTAAAAACATATACAAAAGGAATTTGAAATTGATTGAAAAAAATTTATATTTGCTGCAAGAATTTTTAAATAAAATTTTTGATGAATAACCGATAAAAAAGAAAATTTCATGTAGGTAACGGAATATTTTAAAGAAAGCTACAATGAAATTATTAAGGTACAGATCTGTAAAGAAAATTTAGGGAATTTCTTCCCATTTTTTTTAGAAAATTATCATTTTG
The DNA here is from genome assembly GCA_016904865.1 of Pissodes strobi. Taxonomy (NCBI): domain Eukaryota; kingdom Metazoa; phylum Arthropoda; class Insecta; order Coleoptera; family Curculionidae; genus Pissodes; species Pissodes strobi. Next base: position 62,299 of record MU187922.1, on the reverse strand, counting down.
CGCTAGAGATAGGTAACTATTTCTAGAAGGCGACCAAAATTCGGCAAGGAATTCGCGTGGAAGTCAAAATTCGCGATAAATAGTCAAAATTGAACTAACCCAACATAATTCCAAATTTATTAAAGATGATAGTTAATGAAAGTTAATATTATAATTTTGAAGAAAAACTATAAATTCGGTAATAGCCGTAATGGGTCCGCATTAAAATGTCACAATGTTGAGTAAAATACCAAAATTATATAAAGATAGCCAAAACCCACTGAAATATTAAAAAAGATGGATGCAATTTTGTACAAAATATCAACATTTGGTGAAGAAAGCAAAAATCTGCTGAAAGATATGTTTAAGAGATTATGATAAGTTATATTAAGGAGAGTATATGATAAGATATGTTGAAAAGAGTCAAAATTAATTACAAAAAGTGAAGATTTTTTAAAAAGATTGAAATTTGTTGAAAAAGACATGCACTTGCTGTTGAAATTTTAAAGTTGGAACGAAAGTTTGACTTTGAGTAATGAAACACAGAATTTAAAACGAAAAATCAAAATTTTATATGACACTTTAAAGTTTTTTTTGAAATAAGCTCTACAAATTTTGAAGAACAACTTAAAATTCAGTACTCATAAAAAGTTAAAATGTGAATAATATCAAAATTTGGAAAATAATCGCAAAATTACATTTTTTTTAAAATATATATACTTTTCCTTATGAAAAAGTCGTTTTGTTAAAAATGGCAAAAATTTGATCAGAGCGGGTCAAAACTGAACAAAAAATCAAATTTTTTTTTAAATTATTGCATTTTTTTATGGTAGTGTCACACACACACACTAAAGGGAGATCCTATGGTGCGAAGGTGTTGATTGACACGGTTCTTGAATAGTTGTAGGTTGTAATTCGGGGGAAACAGTTGTCCTGGGAGTGAGTTCCACAGTGATGCAGTGCGCCAGACAAAGGAGTTCCTGTAAAGCGATGTTCTTGGTGTTTCCAGTTGTCCGACGAACTGGTGCGCTCTTACCATCTGTCGTGACTGTCTGACAGGCGTTGCCAAGGGACGAGGCAGGCCAAATCCTGGGAACATCTGCCGTGAAAGTATCTGTAAAACAGGGACATCTCGGCCACATGTCTGCGGTATTCCAGACTATCCAGATTCCGGGTCGCCGACAAGACGCACAGCTTTCTTCTGAATGGAATTCAGCAGCTTTAGGGTGTGCTTTGGTGCGGCACTCCAGCTGTGTGAGCAATATTCTAGTCACGGTCTTATTTGCGCGTTGTAGAGCAAGATTAACTGATGCGGTGTATACAGTTTTTTGTTGCGAAATAGCGCACCAAACTTCTGGGAGGCCAAGTTTGCGATGTTAGCAACGTGACCATGCCAAGACATATTGCTGTTGACCGAGACACCCATCAGTCCGATTGACGAGGATGAAGGAATGATCGATCCTGCCATAATGATGTCAGGGCCCGCCGTATTGGCCCTCTTGGTAAACGTGGCTGCTTGAGTCTTTGCTGCATTGAACTGGACCAAATTTCTGTCGCCTCAAGTTTCAAATTTCTTTACCTATTGATTAATTGCTGTTCTCTGCTCCTGTCTGCGGTGATAAGTCTCAGTCGCTGGTAAAGGGTTTTCTGATCTAAATTGGGAGACAAGGGTACTGTCATCTTAAAAACTGAAAATAGGATTATTCGTTTCTGTCATCAGGTCATTAATATAGATGAGGAACGGAGTTGGTAAAAGCATTGCGCCCTGAGGCACGCTTGCGTTAATGGTGAATATGTCTGAGATATGTCCATCAACTGCAACGTGCAGAGATCGGTTCTTAAGGAAACTGGCAAGCCAGCTGCAGAGAGAGGGTGGCAGTCCGAAGGACGGCAGTTTGTCGAGCAGTGCGTCATTCCAAACTCTGTCGAATGCCTTCGAAAATCCAACGCAATCGGTCGAGACTCTCCGTAGTTCTCAATTGCCCTACTCCATATATGAGTGACAAAGACCAATATATCTCTCTTCGCGAAAGCCGTATTGATTATCGCTGATTATTCTGCAGTTCTCGAGTAGTTGCTGATTGACTACACGTTCCAGGACTTTGGAGATTGGAAGCAAGGCAATTGGGCGACAGTTTGAGGGCGTGGTTTTCTTGTCTTTTTTCGAACAGGTTGCATTCGAGAGACTTTCCAAGAAGATGGGTAAATCCCTTTTCCGTAAGACAGAGAAAAAAGCCTGGAAAAAAACGGGTGTTAGTTTGCTGGTGCAGTTCCTTAACACCTGGAAGCACCATCATGTTCATATATTCCTCCTACTGTGAAACCCGGAACCACCAGCGCGGAAGCGGAACGTGATTCGGAAAAACCACTTAGTGCTTCCTAGTTCTGGTGGGGTGGCCATTCACCGGAGGATGCGAGTAGGCGTATACATCTACCACCTAGGGCCGCTTCCACTGAAGGCATCGGCCTCAGACTCATTCCTTTGGTGGTCCCTAGTCTGACATAAAAATACGCTGAATAAAATTTAAATTCAAAATCTGCTTGCCATGCTTACATATAAATTACTATCAGGAATTTTTCAATACATTTATTGACCATAATATAAAATTGCTAATGCATATTAATAAGCATTTTTTTGACTTATTGGGTGAAAACATACACACACAAAACTGTAACACGGCATAACTATCATTCAATTTACGCTTTCCTCTCGTAAATAAAAAAAATCCGTAGGTCGAATGCATGAGAGAACAAAATGAATGCAAAAAGCACTCCCGAACAACAAACCCATTGTGCATTACAAATTTTCATACTTAAATTAATAGTCATACGGTTCAAATTGAAGCCTGAAGAGTTACTGGTTACTGGGTAATTCCCCAAACCAATATTCGTCCTCTGAAAATTGTAATTATAATATAAAAAAAATTATTTGATGAAATTAGATGATTTTAAAGGTTGCGGAAACTTTATTTTCCAAGATAGTGAGAAAATGAAAACTTCTCTACTGTGCATAAAATGGCGTTAAATTCTTCTATCCGAAGATTGATCTTTCATAAATATCCTCGTTAAATACAGAATTTGAAGTTAGGCTCTGGAATTTTCTACAATGTCAAACATCCAACATCAGTGTTTTGGACCCGTCCTCATAGAGAAATTGTTGCAGTTGAAAGTTCAATTTAGCAATGGTCTTACTTCCACACTTAAAGGACTAAACGTTGCATATAAATAAAATTAATATCATTTTACGCACAGTAGAAAAGTAAAAAGTAAAAAGTAAAATAGGAAAATTAAACAAATAATAATTTTCCCGTTTTGTGGATATCTCCTGAAGATCTCTAAAAGAATACACCAATTGCGCTTTAATTTAATGTAAGGCTTTTTATAGTACAAGGGCTCCTAAATTCAAGGCTCACGCTTACCAAGAAGTCTCTAAGAATACAAGAGATGCGAGGTAAGCGTGATATAATGACAAATTATTAGTTTTAAAATTTTAAGAATTGAAGTGAAATTTTGAAAAATTATTTAAGTAGATAAGTCAACATGAATTTTATATTTTTATTGCGGCTGTTGTTTCTCGAAAAAATAGTAATGAACTATGGAATAAAGACTCTAAGTGAGATTCATGATGGAGGCTCAAAGACAGATTTTAAATTTGGTACTATCATGTTGTAGAGGAGAAAAAGTAACAGTAAAAATGTCATATATTAAATTATATCCTTGATAGTAACAAAAAGAAATACAAACAAATTTTTACAATTTCCTGGAAAATTTCATTTATGCTTAAATTATAAGAATCCTTTTTTGCAGTAAATTCCACAATTTTGCCACAATAATTACTAATATCACAATGGTGAGGCTCGAATTTGCTACAACATACCTTGAACACAATGAGCTAAATTTGCAAGGATCAAAAAGGTGATACAATTTGCACGCAAAAAGTAAGATAAAAATTTCAAAATATCAGCTGGTCTTCATTTTGAAACTTTAGTTTATTAAATCTAGGATTGATGATACCTTATCTCAATACTTTTCTTATCTTTTATTTATTTTCGAAATTTTGTGGTAAATTTATGCTGTTTATATACTTTTACATAATATATTGAATGGATAAGCAAGACTCGCTGCCGTCTTTGTCGACCTATGTCATTAGAATTAATTCTAGGCCGTATTTGATTCATAATTTCGTGAAATAAAGGCGTCTTTACGTACACCGCAGTCGACAATTTCCGGTTGTGATCGAGAATAATGGTTCGGACCAGTGTTTCCTATTTGGGATAAAATTCCCTTAGGAAGCTAGGGTATGTGCTAGGGATCTAGTTCTATATTGGCATAGACAAGCTGTATTCATTATTCATTTAATTATAGGGTAATGAAAATTCCTTCCTGGAAGCACTTTACACAATTTGTCTAAAACCGGAAAATTTTCGTGCGGATTGGCAACACTGGTTGAGGTCCTAAGCACTCTTAACCAAACCAAGCCACTATGAATTAGTGTACTGAAAGTAAAACATTCCGAATCTAATTTTCTACTCTTTCTATTCATTTTAATAAGTCCCCAAACTAAAACAAACTACGCTCAATCGTCGAAAATTATTACAATCCTATCATTTTCCGTGGAACGGACCTTTTTGGCACAATAGCGATTTTTTATGGCGCGCTAAGAAGTTTTAATTAAATATAACTGTTCCCGTTCGTATTCGAACATTGTTTTTCCATTAAAATGCGTCTATTTGAATAACCATAATATAACGTGATTTTTATCTCTAATTAAACTGTCTGTTTTGCTTCCCCGTTCGCCGTTCTATAATGTGTGGAATAATGTTATTATGTTTGTTTAATGGCATCTTTTCCGGGTTGTAAAAATATTAAATTCACTTTGATACACTAGTAAAAATAATTTTACGTCCGTCGATGTTTCCATATTATCATCTTTTAAATGTTTTAGTTTGGTTCAGCCCTTTTTTTCTGTTCTCATCCATTCCTATGCATATCCCGCGCTAACCACATTCATTGTTTGCTTGCCGCAAACTATTTGTATACCTTTAAGTTTTTATTCCTTTGTTCTTGATTATTTGTTTAGACCATTATTTATCATACCAACTCGCTACATGCAGGACATTTCATAAAAATCTTAGTTATACTCACTGATCTAAATTAAAGAACATCTTCTGAATACAATATGGTCTAAGTTAATAGTCACTGTTCTTCCACGGTTTCAAGAAGTGGTTCAGAAAATGTAATAAATCTAATTAATCTATCATGATTACGTATGCATGAGACTCGGCTGGTGAAAATCATGATGGGTTAGTCAGGTTTGCTTAAGGTTTAAATCAATTCTTGATACCCTAGAAGAATTGGAGCTAGTAGCATTGAAACCACCTTAAAGGCTTTCCAATTAAACCGAGCCACAGCTTAATTTTTAATTCACTATTTCCTCACGTTATATCTGAAATTGAATTAATTTTTTACCGTGATTTTGAACGACTATAAAAAATAGAATCTGTTACAAAAATGTGAAATTTTCGTGATTAATAGAACTGGTCAATTAGTCAAAACCGCATTTTGTTAAGTTCTCTGCCTAATTTTTGATTCACGAATTTTTCCACCGTGCCTGAGAAATTGAATCAATTTTTCAACGTGATTCTGGACGTCTATAAAGAAAATGGAATTTATTAGAGAAATGCAAAAGTTTGAAGATTCATAGGACTAGACTTTTTCCATCGATTAGTCCAAACCGCAAAATGGAAAACTCGAAATTTATCGTGGTTACTGGTGACTTTAATGCAAAAATCGGACATAAAATTTCAGGAGATCCTAAAACATAAGGGAATTTGGTTTGGGTAACCGAAACGAGAGATGTGATATGCTACTAAATTTTCTATTAAAGGAGGGCATGTACTGCCTGAACACCTTTTTCAAGAAACCAATAAAGGCAAGCGATCATAGATGCGTTCGAGCACACTTTAAATTTTATCTACAAAAGGAAAGGGGCAAGCTAATGAATTTCCAACCACGCAAGACTTGGAGATGAGCAATAATAAGTACCTACCAAAGAGAAATAGAAGGGCGACTTCAATCTACCCACTTATACAATGAGCTGAATATAGACCAGATGGCAGAGAACATAAAAACAACCATGCAGGTAAGCGTGAAAAAGATATGCTCCTCGAAAAGAACGCCAGCCATCAATAAACGAACCTCACAAACCCTAAACCTCATGGACCAACGAAGGAATACACCTCGGCAAACAGAGGTATACAAGGAATTGAACAAAACGGTCAAGAAACAAATAAGGAAAGACATAAGAGCACACAAGACAAATATAATTAATTACACCATAGAACAAAATGCCGGCATGAAGGTACTAAGATCAAAACTCTCAAAGGGCAAAACACAACTTATCAAAATAAAGGATAAAAACGGCGTGACGGTAACAGACAAAAAAGAAGTAGCTAGAGTAATCGAGAACTTTTATGCAATCCTATACTCGTCCACAAGGGAAGACCCAAGAATAAGGACTCAAGTAACGAACATCGGATCTGAAGAAATGTTTGATATTACAATAATGGAAATCGAGGCAGCACTAAAGTAAATGAAGAATGGTAGATACCCAGGAGAGGACAGGATCACAGCTGAAAGGCTCAAATTAGCAGGGAACATGCTAAAACAATATATCAGAATCCTCTTTAATAAATGCTTACAGGAAGGTCAAGTACCGGAATACTGGCTAGAAGCAGAAGTCATTCTACTCTTTAAAAAGGGTGACTCGGCCGATATAGAAAACTATAGACCAATCAGTTTACTATCCCACCTATACAAGCTCTTCACAAGGATAATTACTAACCGATTGACCCCTAAATTCGACTTCTACCAACCCGTAGAACAGGCTGGTTTGCGCAAAGGGTATGGAACAATGGACCACTTACAGACAATTCGAGCCCTGATAGAGAAAATATCAGAGCATAATATCCTAATCCATGTGGCTTTTGTTGATTTCCAGAAAGCATTCGATTCGATCGAGATATGGCGAATACTCACATCCAGGGACAATGCTCGAATCGATTCCATATCCATATCAGAATGCATCCTTCCATATAAAAATCGACAAAGGAATGAAAACGAATAACAATATTAAAATTAAACGTGAAGTAAGACAGGGTGATACAATTTCACCGAAGCTGTCCATCTTTGCTCTGGAAGATGTTTTTAAGTGGCTTCCATGGGAGAAAAAGGGAATCAAGATCAATGGATCATACCTGAGCCATCTTAGATTTGCTGATGACATTGTGCCTATATCGGAAGATATAGCTGAGATCGAGTCAATGCTCCAGGAATTGAATCAGGAGTCAGGGAGAGTTGGTCTAAAAATGAATTATTCAAAAACAATAATAATGACCTCAGGAAATGTTGAAATACTCGTAGACAACGTTATTATCCAAGTAGTTGATGAATACAACTGCCTAGGCCACACCATCAAACTTGGAAAAGACAATCGAGAAAGTAAGATTTAGAGACGCGTCTAACTCTCTTTGGCAGCATTTGGAAAGATGTGCCATATACTGAGAGACAACATAATTCCCATCAATCTAAAACGAAAAGTGTATGATACATGCATCCTGCCAGTATCTACCTATTGACTTGAGACAGTTGCTGTAACACAAGTTAATGCGAACAAAGCTAAGAGTAATGCAAAGAGGAATGGAGAGGTCGATGCTTGGAATATCTCTCAGAGATAAAATTAGGAATGAAGAGATTCGCAGAAGAACAGGCGTTAAGGACATAGTGGGGAGAATGGCGGAACTGAATGGCAATGGACGGGTCACATCGCAAGACAGAAGGATGGGAGATGGACACCAAGAATCATGAGTGGCGACCCAAGGAAACGAAAATGAGTGTCGGTAGACCCCCCTGCGATGGATAGACATCAGACAGTTTGCCGGTAATCGATGGTATCAGATGGCTCAGAACAGATGAGAGTGGACGATGTTAGAAAAGGCCTATGTCCAGGAGTGGGCAAATGAGGGCTGACAAAGAAGAAGAAGAAGAACTGTTACTTCACGATTTTCTGACGATCAGTCTGAAATTGAAATAATTTTTCTAATGCGATTTTGAAGAACCTCTGAAATTGAATGACATTTTCTACCACAATTTTGAAAAAACATAAAAAAATTCAAACCTAGTGTAGAAACACGAAAACTGGAAGATTTATAGAACCACTCTTTTTCTGTCCTATAGATTAGTGAAAACCGCACTTCGTTAAATCTCCTGCTTAATTGTTGATTCACGATTTTCTAACGGTCTGTCTGAAATTGAATGAATTTTTCTTCGGAGGTTTTGAAAAACCATAAAAAATTAAAACCTAAAGTAGAAACACGAAAAATTGAAGATTTAGAACACCACTGTTTACCTATCATATCGATTAGTCAAAACCGCACTTTGCTAAATCTCTTGCTTAATTTTGAATTCCCTATTTTCTGACTATCTGAAAGTGAATGAATTTTTCTACAGAGATTTTAAACGATCATGGAAAAATTGAAACCTATTATAGAAATGCCAAATTTTCGTGGTTGATAGAAATACCATTTCTCCATCGATTAGTCAAAACAGCATTTTGCAGAATTCTTGAATCTGCCAATTTGAATGTGTTGAGCCTGTAGATTCAATAAGTCTGGTAAAATATAAAAATAGATATAGATCAGATATTTAATAACATTTGTAAAAATACCAATAATCTACAAGGGTACTTCCTGTCCCAAATATTTGCGAACCGAAAAAACAGGTTTCCTCATTATGTTTTCTTTTTAACAAATCCCACTCGAGAGTTATATTGACTTCTAAACAATTATTTTCTTTTCATATAAAATCCCGGATCCCTTACCCTTACTAAATATCCATTCCAAAACTGTAGAAAATTCAAAACAGAACTTGACTAAGCTACATGATAATGCGAGACTGGAATAAAGATGGACGTTTCTGGAATTGGGATTATTCTAACCAACAGTTTGACTAGGGTGTGAAGAGTCTAATCCTTAGTAAATATTGACCATGGGTCTATAGGATTACGTGATTGGAATGGATATGGGTGAGACATTGTAGATGAACAAAAAAAATCATTGACTCTAACAACATGGAGTAGGATTTTCCTAAGCATAAATCTGACTAACATAGCTAGTCAGATTGTGGTGAGCAACCCATACCATACCAAATATTAGCTCTAAAGTTATAACAGATTGGGCTCCATGAAGAGGTGGATCAAGAAGAAGATTTTTTGGTTTTCTGTCTTTTGCACTAAGACAAATTCAACACCGGCAACGTTTCGACTTGGAGAGGTGTTGAAAATATATTGAAGGATCCCCTAATACCCCCCCCCCAAGTAAATCTGCAGGCAAATGATTTACAGAATTATTGAGCAAAAGTTTTTATAAATGAGTATATTGATATTTTTTATTACCATTGGCTAATATGAACAAGATAAGGCTATTAACACTGCCAATATTGAGGTAAGGTATGTCATCGACGGGTCCTTCTGGAGGTTGAAGAAATTCTGCTTTGGTTGTATTGTAAAAAATAATGACATCGGGCTCCTTTGATATTCTCATCCACTCTATTGTCATGATGTATCATTGACAGTAGAATAAGAGCTTTGCCTTGTTTAGCTACATACTTCTACCATCTGCAAATATTATTCACCTCTGTTTTTCAGACGTATTTTAGGAGAGTTTATATTATCCGACACGGAAAGCGGGTTTAAAAGTCTTCTTTTTCTTCTACTTCTTGGAGATCTGTCGATCTGTTAATTCAGAAGCTGCCTCTGCATCGTTTCCTGAGAGGTAGAATGCTAACTACTCTCCATCTTTGAGGTGGCCTCCCGGGAGGTCTTGAGCCGGGCGGGTTGTTTTCTAGGACAAAAAATCAAAAAATAAATTGCAAGAAAACCATATAATTTAATATAAATAACATAACATAATTTTTTCCTATTTTTAAATATAAAGTAAGTACGATTTTATGCAGTGATACATGGAGAGATCACTTAAATCGACAAAACTACTCTGGAGAAATCCGGAAAGTACAAAAGGCCGTCATAAATCCAAGTTTCCACTAAAGCGTAAACGACAGCAAGAGAAGTGTATTGTATTTTTAAAGCTCTTTCGCGGTTGGTCATTTTTACAGCTGCTTTGTTTTCCCCACAATTTTTATGGTAGCCAAAGTGCCCTAAAAATTTACAAAAATAGCCCTAATGCATCTTTATAGCCTCGTTAGCCGAGAAGAACCGTCTGAGCCTGAAAACTGTTTCGATTTTACCCGTGGAACTGTTTTAAACTATATAACGGGCTTCGTTTCTTTTTATCTTTCCCATTTTAGATTTTATAGCTTCATATCTACTTTGCCAAATCGACTACAAACTGCCTTCTAAAAGCCTTTTAATAATACATGTGGCCGAAGTCGGAGAAAATTTTCGGGATATCGCCGGGAGACAAAGGTTTAACGAATACATAGAAATTTTCTAATTTGTATTTTATGCGGGATTTAATTGCCATTTAGCCGATAAAGCCAATGCATTTAAATGGATTTAGATTTGGTTTTTTTTAAGACTTTTGGCCGTAACAACGAGACTGATTTACTTACAGAACTTTGTGCCCCGATAACTTAATTTTTATGGCCTATTCCATGGGTACTTACTTGACTAGTATAGTTGAGTCAGAGGAAAAATAATATTATTGACCAGTGCTTACCAAAAAATTGCATCGATCCAGTGGAAAATGGCGAATTGATCATTTTTTGATTTTCTGATTGAAAAATTTACTCAAAGGGTACGAGACAGATATTTTAAAGAAATCAATCACAGATTGATCTCTGCTATAAAAAATTCAGTAGCAATTTTCCGTATGTGAGCGGTTAAAATATGTCGACTTATACATCTAATTGTATGAAATCTCATTGAAAACGGTGGGTCAGAATCGAAAAATGTGGAAATATTTTGGTAATTAAAGGCAATTTCTGGTAGATTTTATGGCAGATGTTTAGGTAAAATTTTAGCATATCGATGCAAAGCAGCGGTTTCTGCCGATGTCATTGGAGGAAAAATTTTACTTTATTCATCGAAGTAGTAATAAGTAATTTCAAATTATAGAAGATAAAAAATTAGTGATACAGAACAGTCAATCGACTCAAAACATTAAAGGTAAAATTATTAAAAAAATACTTGGATTTAAGCAATGTAAACACATAGATTATAAACAGTAATTTCATGTACACACTACAAATTAAAATCAAATTAAAGAAATTTCGCCAAGGAAAAAAAACAATTTCCAATTAAAATCTGTTTAATTGTTTTTTTTTTAAGTTAAAAGTGGCAAGTCTCTAATCCTAGCTGGAAGTCTGTTAAAACATTTAATAGACCTGGACCATCATGGCACCTTCCCAGACGCTAATAGATATTTACCAAAGCATCCCTGCCCCTGGTTTCATACTCATGTACACTTCCGTGCATGATGTACACAGAAGGATTGGTCGGTATGCCCAGATTTCCGAAACACCCTACAGTCTTCCCTGTATCCCAAACCACTCAACACCCTTACCGCCTTTCTCTGCATGCCAAAAACACGCCGAGCATCAGCCGCATTACCCCAGGCAATGATGGCATTTGCAAAGTAAGCATGGAAAATTGCAAAGTAGGCTGTTATTAATACCTGTGATAATCAGCTAGATTTCTAAGAAGAAAAAAATTCCTAGCTAACCTTGCAGTCATGGTGACTAATATATATGCTCCACTGCAGCCTAGGGTCAACAGACACCCCAAGAAATCAGACACTATTCATATTGGAATTTATTTGGTGGAACTCTCTCTTATCGAAAAGACCATCCTTGTGGTTTTCTCGATATTTAGAAGAAGTTTATTAGGGTTAAACCAGTATTGGGCCAACTCCTGTGCAATCACTGAATCTTCTAGGAAAGCCTCTAATGTATCAGCACATACAGACTCTGTCGTATCACCAGCAAAAAGAGTGTAATTCGATCGTTGGTCTATAACTGGTAAATCATGTGTGATATGTGTAGATAAGAAAAAGTATGGCCCCCAAAATCGAACCCTGGGGTACCCCAATACTTATCTCTCTCCTTGCCGACGTCACATCAGCATAACGCACATACTGATGCCTACCCTCAAAGTATAGTATGTCTAGAAAGTATCCGGAATTTTATATTTTTCCTAATTTTAATATAGTTCTTTTTCGCAACATTCCAAGACAAAAGTAATGCATCAAGTACGTTCTCCGGATTGTAGGCTACGGTCAAAATAGCATGGCAACACTACCTCCCAAACATTGTTGATTGTAAGCAGGCTTAAGATTTGTGAAATAATGTCGAAAGTAGAAAAAAGAAGAGAGGTAGAATCTTTGTATAGAAAAGGCGTTCGAACGTTATAAAATTAGTGTAATTGAGTGGACTCGACAAAAGCTGAGTATATGAGACAATAAAGATGATAAAAAACGCACAGATATGAGTCCTAGACCACTTTCGAAAAGACCGCCTAGGATTTGCGGAAACATTTAAAACGCTCTAGCGGCCTTGAGACTAAAAAATCCTTGCAATGATACTGATTTTGTGAACATTTTCAAGAAGATAATTTCAGCAACAGTACTACACCTCTCTGTATAGTTGATGGTACCGATAACAGGGCAAAGTATTGTGCCATTATAGACGGGTTGCCAGAAGGAAACGGTTTATGTTTCTGTCTATATTTAAGCTTGAATGCAAGAACACCAATTGGCAACAAATTCATAGCAGCAGCGTCATCCAATCTCAGTGAAAACGCATTATGGGGACTAACAAACATTGAAGTGGAACGAGTAATCCCCCAAAGTAACACATATCTGATTCGGTCAGTTTTACATCTGGACCACCATCACCGAACATTATGACGGTCACCTAATTTCGGGTGTATCTTCGCTATACGTGAAGCGTTTAGAGATAAATGGAGGTTGTATATGTAAATGAGTTGAATTATTTGTTGTAATTTTATAATTCAAGTAATAAAAATTTAAACCGAAAAATTTTAATTGTATTTTCTTTTTTCCGGATACTTTCTAGACAGACATATAATTTTAGAAGGTTGATAATATTTGGGCAAAAGTGGTAACATTTCATCATCAAGAGGATTCCAAGATATACACAGTCGAAGACCTTACTTAAATCACAAAACAAGATCGTGTTGTACTTACTAATAGTTATAAAAAGTGTCCAATATACTTTGCGCTAGAGGAAGAACCTCTAAGCAAGCATTCCTATTCTGCCTAAAACCAAACTGACTAGTGTTGCCGTCGAGACGAGACGAGACGAGACGAGAATAGGCCTTCTCTCGTCTCGTCTCGTCAGGCGAGAAAAAATATGTCTCTCGTCTCGCCGAGAGAACGCTTTCTCTCGCTCGAGAGAACCCTTCTCTCGTCTCGTCTCGACCCTCTCGTAAATACTAAATATGCAATTTAAAAAAGCATAAAACATAACAAAATATGCGGGGTTAAAGGGGGTTATTCCTTGGGTTATTTTATGAATTAAAAGTAAGTTTATATTAACATAGGACCGTTCTTTATCCACAGGGCGTTAATTTTAAAAATCCTTTTTGTTTAATATTTTATGCATTTCTCGGCATATTACCTTAAAAATTGGCATACGGGGGTTTCTTGGTATGAAAATTCAGATTATTGACACATTCTTACTCTGGCCGATAGGGCTTTAAAAAGAAGAGAAAATGTATTTAAAATTATTTAAATAATAGATTTTTTTAACTGCTTCTTTTCAATTTAATTTTTATACTTTAAATTTTACAATAAAAAATTTTAAGATTTATTTAAGCTGTAGCTTTCTACGTGTTCATTGTGTGCAATTTATAGTAACCTTATTTTTTTAAATGCTGTAAAAACATTCTTTTAATTCAATGCAACGTCTTTTTAAGCAATCGGCAACACCCTGTATACAAAAATATGTATTTTGCACAAACTACTTCTCAAATGCTATAGCTTTCCAGTCAAAATTTTGTTCTACACAGTGGCACAAAAAAGTTGAAGGGGGTGGACATTATAAAAAAAATCACCCTGTACAACCAACACTAGGTTTTGTTAATTTTTTTATTTTGGTTGTTTTTTAACATAATCCTTTTTGTGCCTTTAAAATGAAAATAAATGTTTAAGATTGGCGTTTTATTAATCTTTTTTTATAGAAAGAGGTAAGACAATAGTAAGTAAGTGTGCGGGACATTTTCAATAACACATATTTTTGGAAATGTAACTCCCTCGATTTATATTGTGAACTGTATGATAAATAGGATTCTTCTGGTTCTTAGAATAAATAATTTAAATTTCGATTTAAATTTGAACCCTTTCTGAAAATATATTAGAATTTAAATTTAATTAGAATTTTTATATTACAGCAAATTGGCAAGATCTGTATTGTTGTTCTTATTTCTAAAAACCGCCTACTTTACACCTCAGGGTTGTTAAGGCAAGCGCATTAATGAATAGAATACTATTTTTATTAGCGCGATCATAAATTAGAATTTATACAGGTTACAATAATATCTAAATAAAAAAAATATAAAAAAGGTAAAAGAAAAGTTGTTGGAAATGTTATATGAATCTAATATTTTGGCATCATAGGGTATTCGATAACACTTTCCAAGAGTTAACTCGACATTGGGAAACCGACCATATGTGTAGAAAATGTGTATGCTAACTCCGAATTTAATACAATAGGTATCACCAAATTACTTATGTATGAAAAAATCATAAAGATTTTTGTTTTTTTTTTTATTATTATGCCAATTTTTTGCTCGAGAGATCGAGAGAAAACGAGAAATTCTCGACGAGAGAGCATCTTTCTCTCGTCTCGTCTCGAGGTTTCATTCGAAAGAAAATACCTCTCTCGTATCGTCGAGACGAGACGAAACGAAACGAGAGACGAGAATCTCTCGTCTCGACGGCATCACTAAAACTGACAACTATCAAAGAGACAATTATTTAAAAAAAAAAACTGACAATCTGTGCTGACATGCATTTTTCCAAGACTTTGGACACTATCGGAGGAAGAGATATTGAGCGGTAGCTGTCGGGAGTGTCATGGTCGCCTATTTTAAATAGTGGGACCACAACAGCAACCATAAGAACATGTGGAAAAACACTATGCGTGAAACACTGATTTATAAGCAGTGTTAAGGGAACATTTTGATTGATTTTTAATGCATTTGATCACTTTTACATTAAATTCAAAAGTATCACAGCTATTCTTATTTTTTAAATCATCAATGATGTCCTGGACCTGAACAAAACTTAGTTCCTCAATTGAAAACTGCTCCAATACATTCAGGTTGATTGGATTATCTATAGGATTTAAATTAGAGGCCGGTATTTTGTTTATAAGTTTCTATGTTATGCTTAAAAAAACTATTAAAATCATTTGCGTTAAGAACTTTGCTGTTAGAATTTACAATGTTTTAATATTTCTGTTGCTGCTTATAATACTCCACATTTGTTTATTTGACTTATTTTAGATCTTTATTAAATTATCATTGCCTAAAATTTTAGCTTTACATAGTTCTGACCTCTATACCTTTTTAAATTCACTGTATTACCTTTGGTTATCCACAGTATTGTACTGCTTGTATATCTCACCAAGAAACCTCAAACGAACTTATGTTATTCGACTGGTCTGACCTTACAAAATAGCACTTCTCCGGAAAAAGCTCCAACAATGCTTCCTCCAAAACAGTCATAAATTTGGTAAATTTATCATTTACAGACATATTTTAATATTTAACAAAATTCCAAGAAGTATTTGATATTATATTATGAAAACTAAATAAGCCCATTTGAGTTATTGGTCTACAAACCTTTTGTGCTTGAACAACCTTACCTTTGTGGACGGAAACCAGAAAATCCGCCACTTGCCTCCTGTGATCAGACACATTCAAGTCGACAACCTCTGAACCAAAAACGTCAGTCGTTATATTAACAAACATGTTATCTAGACAAGCATCTTGCCTTGTTGCCTTAAGAATAGTTCTGTGCAAACCAGAACCACCGAAGGTGTCCTCCAGAAGCCGGGCATTCGCCTGGTTCCTACCAAAATGCAAGAGTATTGTGGTGGCGGGCGGGGGATTTTAATGTGCATTTTGGTAGGAACCAGGCGAATGCCCGGCTTATGGAGGACACCTTCGGTGGTTCTGGTTTGCGCAGAACTATTCTTAAGGCAACAAGGCAAGATGCTTGTCTAGATAACATGTTTGTTAATATAACGACTGACGTTTTTGGTTCAGAGGTTGTCGACTTGAATGTGTCTGATCACAGGAGGCAAGTGGCGGATTTTCTGATTTCCGTCCACAAAGGTAAGGTTGTTCAAGCACAAAAGGTTTGTAGACCAATAACTCAAATGGGCTTATTTAGTTTTCATAATATAATATCAAATACTTCTTGGAATTTTGTTAAATATTAAAATATGTCTGTAAATGATAAATTTACCAAATTTATGACTGTTTTAGAGGAAGCATTGTTGGAGCTTTTTCCGGAGAAGTGCTATTTTGTAAGGTCAGACCAGTCGAATAACATAAGTTCGTTTGAGGTTTCTTGGTGAGATATACAAGCAGTACAATACTGTGGATAACCAAAGGTAATACAGTGAATTTAAAAAGGTATAGAGGTCAGAACTATGTAAAGCTAAAATTTTAGGCAATGATAATTTAATAAAGATCTAAAATAACTCAAATAAACAAATGTGGAGTATTATAAGCAGCAACAGAAATATTAAAACATTGTAAATTCTAACAGCAAAGTTCTTAACGCAAATGATTTTAATAGTTTTTTTAAGCATAGCATAGAAACTTATAAACAAAATACCGGCCTCTAATTTAAATCCTATAGAGTAGTGTGTTAACGAGAGTGAGTCCTCACGGAGGAGGTAATTACCTTATCCTCCGTGAGGGCTCTCTCTCTTTTGCTTACTGAGGAGTCTTTCTCATCATGTAATTAATACATTTCCCATCCTTATCTACATATATGTTGACCTTGCCCCTGACCCTGACTTTTCCCCTCCCCTCTTAAATAAACATAATAAAACCAGCAGTTCTGTATGTTTCTTCACTTCACAGTTTAGTTTTCAATGGAAGAACTCAAATTAAGAAATCGAGTACTCAAGAGGGTCAATTCAGAAATAGTTAGTTCGGAAACAGTTAGTTCAAAAAAGAAAAAAAGTGAAGTGCATTTGAAAGAGGAATGCCCTATTTGTTTTAGTTTTTTGAAAAAAGAAAACATTTGCACACCAAATTGGTGTGAACACAAATTTTGTTTAGATTGCTTGACAGAATGGTTAAAAACGAAGGATGTTTGTCCATTGTGTAGAAGTCATTGTGATTACATTAATATAAAATATACTAATCAAAAAAGAGCTATTGTGAAAGAAACTAAATCAATTGTAGATATTTTTGAAACTATTCTAGATGGTGATAATAATGAAGAAGATAATGAACTAGTTTATATCATTCCCAGAACATCAATGTGATTATAAAAAGGAATTTTCTGTCTATAAGAAACTTTGATACTTACGATCATTTAGTCGCTGTTAGTTATATACATTAACAGTTATGGATGAGGCTGTGAAAAAGTTACATGAAGAATTTAACCAATTAACTTCAGATAATTATTATAATGCTATGCATAGCAGACCAGAATATGTTGACTTTTATTGTGAGTTTGCGGAACATTATTCGAAAGGTGCGTCCGCTTGTGCTCAATACTTCGAAAATTTCAATGTATTGCAGTTTGTAGTTGAACTGAAACAATTGGGATTTTTTGTTGAAGTGGTTAGTTTGAAGAAATATATAGGAGATCCAACTATATTAGATGTGATAAAATTGGCAGAAGAAGAATTGGGAGAACTTCAATTTGAAGTATTTGTGTAAGATATGGAGAACTTTGTGTTAGAACTTTATGAAAACTTTTTGATGTCGGAAGCCTGTTCGCGGTTTTATGCGCTTGCGGGAAATGATGCTGAAGCTCAAGATATACTGTGGTATGAGAACTATATGCAACATGCTGAGTTTTGTAAAAAAGGTGTACAAGTGTGTAGCGAGTTCTTAAAGAACAAAGACAGAGTAAAGTTTGTATTGGAACTTAATATGTTAAAATTATATTATAAGAATATATGTGTGTATTAGGAAATTTAAATGTGAGAAATGAAATGTATTTAATAAAACAAAGTTAAATAAAATTATTTTTTTTTATTCATTCATAAAAAAATTATTATAAATATAAAACACATTTGAAAGCGCACACATAGATGGTGACTTTGAATGATAAAAACATTTAGGTGTTGAAGCAATTAAAATTGGTTGTTCATCTAATTCAATTATTGGTTTGCTGGAATATTTTCTTAGGTAATCTGCTTTTTCGTTTCCTTTAACGTAAACAAATTGCGCTTGTTCAGTCAATTTTTTTACAATTGTTGAAAAGTGGTGTAGTGGAGTATAACCGATATTCCAATTAATGCAGTGGTGATTTTTCATTAACCATACAGCTTGCTTGTGCGCTTCAGGAGAAAGAGAATTCAAAGAAAATGGTTGCTTGAAAACATAATGACTAATTTTTTCTCCATCATAGGCAGCTAATTCTTTAGGTAGAAATTTATTCTTTTCATCTTTGAACGCTTGAATATCCAAAACTAATCTCATATTTTTAAAGTTGCAAATTTTTTAAACACAAAGTTTTTATTGGAATATGATTCAATACGTTTTTTCAGTTCTTCTAAATTTTTAATGAAAATGTCTAATTTCTTGAACATATTGTAAGATCATTACTTCATGAACTATATTAAGAACCTGCTTGGAGTTGCTCTATCTTTAAATGATCTTATACAACTAAGAAATATTTGTTCAAATGTTAAATAAATGTAGTGCTTCAAGAGGGTGGGGGTGAAATGTAATATTAAAAGCAACTTGAAAATTAAAGTTGTTTAACAAGTTTAGTGAGTGGGTTGTAAGTGAAAACTTTATCATGTAATATTAAACAATACGCTGAAGTATCTTTTTCTAAATCTTTGTTTAGTTCAAATTCTACTCTCATTACTACAGGTCCAGCTTGTAAAGATTCCTTTTGATGTGAGCAATTTATATAAGCAATAGGAGCTTTTGATTTAAAATCGCTTGGGTCAAATAAAGGTTCTTCGGTTTTTGCATAGTAAGAAGATCGAAATTGGGAATACATTTCATATAATATAGCATATTTATTATTACTTATGTCCAGGAGAAGATCATTATAGGGGTATCTTTCAGAATTCAAAAAAACTTTAATATTTCTCAAGTTTATATCATTAAATTCACTCATATTTGATATTTTCGAATCTCTCTTCTCCTGTTGGAACGCAACTATAACATGACGAGGAGTTTCAACTCTAGTAGATGTCTTAACAGGCCAATTGTGTCTGGATGTTTTCAACAGTTCCGGATATTCAACTAATTCCCAACTTCTAAATGCAATAACTAAATCTGTTCCCTTATCAATAATTTTTGTTAATGATAATTCTTGAGGGATTGCTACTGAAATATGTGGTATATTCCAAGTTAGTTTGTGAAGAGTAATTTTTGGTATTTCACTTGGATCGGTAGTTATAATAGCATTATTGTCAGTGTTATCTCGCACAATTATTAGCTCCTGTTTTGCGTTTAATATAACTTTCCTATAGTCTTCAAAGAAACCCATTAACATTTTAAGAGGAATGCAAACATTAAATGAACCAGTTTTTTCATCAACTAATGTATTTGCTATCTTTGGTGACCATCCTGCATTTTTTAATTTGTCAGATTCATTTGTATTATATGAGAGGTAACCTTTTAGAGTGGATGTTAAACCAACATCCCTTATAGAATCTATCGTAACCCCATTCAACTGATATCTCATTTCTCTAAAGAGAAATGCTATCCCATTGTTTACAAGAGATAGTGTTTTAGAAACTGTTCCATCTGCTTTAGATAATTTTCCCTCTATGTAAAGAAAACTTTCGCAGGGAAGAGTATACTTTTCAATTTCATGAACGGGAATTAGTATTTCATCATTGTTGCTTAATTTTGTTGGCAAATATGGCTCATAAGAATGCAACTCTGAGTGAGTAATAGAATTGTCAATATAAAGTTTTTCGCTAACATTAAGTATACTCATTTCAAAAGTTTAAGTCCAAGTGATTTAAGAAATTGTTTGTTTGTACTTGTTAATCTATTAGCGTTGACTCGACTACTAAACTTAACTTTATTATGTTTAGCTTTATATGTTTTTTGAATTTGTTGAATATTGGCTGTTGATTGAATATCGTTTCTATTATAAAAAATAACCATTATAAATTTAGCTTTTTTACATGTAATCTTAGTGAAACAGTTTCTTTTCGAAAATTAACAAAATCGAGATTCTGATCTAATATTTTAACAGTAATTTTGTCTATTGCTTTCACTATTACCGGAAAATAAATAATATTTTGAGGACTTTCAATTATTTTAAATCCTGGAGAAACGTTTGGGAAAAATTGATGTATAATATGGACAGGTCTTCCGTTCAGATAGGAACCTTCAGCAATACTGCAATCTATACATAAGGAATTAACTTTTATAATTTCAGCTGGATTGTCTGATAATTTACTTTTTCCATCACCTTTAATAGTTTGGTTTTTAAATCCTAAAATTTTTCCAATAGTTCCATCTTTAAATGTAATATCAGCCGTAGATTTAATTTCAGATTGTAGAGTGTTATGATTAGCATATAAGTGAAAAGATATTCCTTTTTTATCAAAAATATTTTGTAGAAATTTATTTATATCGCCTATTTCATAACTACCAGCAGGTATTTCAACATAATCGTTTGAATTCCCGTAATACAGTTTGTTATTAGTTTCATCAATGTTGGGAATAGCATTAAAAGTTTCAAAATTTGTTAGTCCTATAACATAATCTGAGTCTTCATCTAAGTAAATTGGTGGATTAAATGATGCAAAAAGTTCACTACTTTGTGCAGAAAGAGCTATTGTAAATGACATGTCAGTTCCCACAACCTCTTTAAAATAAAGAATAGTTCATAATTACATGTTTATATAAAGAAATTGTAGACAAAGTTGCCCACAAATTGATGAATCATATGATTGATAGGAATCATGATTATAAAAGATGTCATTTTTGCTACCATCGCTAAAGAAGTATGATATTATTTCTGCAGGTGGTCTTAAACCTCCAAAACTATCAAAATAAATAATTTGTTTACCGTGCTTTACATAAGCTGTCCAATGAGTTCCTGGACCATATTGATCATCCAAATTAATAATAGCACATTCAACTTTATTTATAACTTTTGGTAGTTTATTACGCATAAATATTCCTCGAAAATTAGGGATTTTCAAAAGCCTCACATATTTTTTTAACTCAAAATTTGAAAGTGGTTTGCGAGGTAGCATATTTAACAGTTTTTTGCATAGGGTTTCAAATATAATCCACAACCTTGCTTATAAGGTCGCAAAAAGAGACCTTTACCAACTGACATTTGCTCTATAGCCTTATTATGTCTTTTTTGTTCTTCAAGTTTATTTTTTGCACTTTTAACCGCATTTATTGATGAAGCAATTCCTGCAGCTCCCCCACTTAGTGCTCCCAATGCAGAGAGTCCTGCAAATATTGGAATTAGCGGTAACAAACCACCGAATTTTGGAATTGGGATAATTCTTTTAGCAGGTTGTTTTACCTTTACGTTTCCTTTACTGATAGATGCTAGAGCATCTTCAGCCGCAATTCGTAAATTTTTGTATTTTCTTCCCAATATCCCCCTTTTCGCCCTTCGTAACGCTGACTGAAATGAGATAGTCCTGGTAGTTCTTTTTCGTTTTTTCAATTTTATTCCTTTGCCTTTTTTTATTCCTTTTCCTCTCTTTTGAATACCCATACCTAACTTAGACTTAGTTTTCATAATACCCGCTATTCCTAGTGCGGCTAATCGTTCGCCTAAAGAAGCGTCACTCGATTTAAATCTTTGAAAAGCTCTTTCCGCTAATAACTGATCTGCCCTGTTGCGATTCTTCAAGTCGGGAAATTTATAATAAGCAATATCGTGTTCTTTGCAAGCTTCGTCTAAAGGATTTTTACTCTTATCTCCTCGCTCAAGACGTTTAACAAGTTTTGTTCCTGGACCACAATATTTGTATGATGGAATGTGTAATTCAAAAGGTAGTTTATTAATAAGACTGTTTAGTGAACCACCTTTCAACACGAGCATTAAGCTTTTAATAGAGCTAGATGTAACATATCCCAATATATATATAATATGAAGTTTACAGTTCCTTTCTTCATTGAAACAGTTAGAGCTTGCTCAACACTGATCTAATGCAGATCGAAAAGCAACAGTTTTCTTTACCGATAAAAAATCATGATCTAGATATAATAAATTTTAGAAAGCATGGTGTCTTGTTTGGAGGTTCATGTAAAAGAGCAATAGTTGTAGGACCCTCTGGATGTGGGAAAACTAATGTAATTATTGCCCTATTAACTTCCGAAAATGGGTTAAGATTTGGAAATGTGTATATTTACTCAAAATCATTATATCAATCAAAATACGAGTTTTTAAGAAATCTATTAAACTCAATTAAAGAAATAGGATATTTTGAATCATCTCGTGAAGAAGATATATTACCACCGAATGAAATTAAACCTAATTCTATAATCATATTTGATGACATTGTTTGTTGTGATCAGAATATTATGAGAGATTACTTCTGTTTCGGTAGACATAAAAATACTGATTGTTTTTATTTAAGCCAAACATATTCAGCTGTTCCTAAACAATTAATTAGAGATAATACCAATTTGTTAATAATATTTAAACAAGATGGTACAAATTTAAAACATATTTATGATGATCATGTAAATACCGATATGTCTTATCAACAATTTAAAGACTTATGTGGTATTTGTTGGCGGTCAGATTATGATTTTGTAGTTATTGATAAAGATTGCAACATGAAATCTGGTCGTTATCGAAAGGGATTTGATAACTTTATTAAATTTTAGAAAATATATATAACCATCATTTCAATTAAGTTAATATTAGTTCATAATCTAAACTATATCGATAAACATGAACGAGAAAATTGCAAAAGAACTAGTGAAAGCTCGTAAAGCCGTAAAGCGAAAATATCAAGCCCTAAGGTCAGATATAGCAGAATCAAAAATTCGCCAAGAAAAAGAGTTAAAGCCCATTACTCAACCTTTGCAGGAATTAATTAAAACTATAAAATCGGAACCATTAATAAAACGGGAAATATCTTCACCTTCGTTCTTTTCAACTCTTCAACATTCTAAATTTTCACCTATCAAACAACAACAACCAACAAGAAGACAGACAAACATATATAAAAAATATCTCCCCACTGAAATACCATCATTTTTGCAAGATGAAGAAATATATGAGAAGAATGATGATAGTGATAATGATGATGTTTTTTTACCCAGCCCTAGTCGCAGATTGAGTTCTACAATGACATCTCAAGCAAGAGGGCGTACTTCTAGTCCAAACGAGTCCACTATAATCGAACCAACTGACGAAGAAGTTAGACAAGACATCCTTGAATTAACTAGAACTCCTGCTTATGAGGAATATCTTGAGGCATTTCATCCGCTCGTAAGAACATTTGTTGATTTGGCAATTAAGGGTAGACGAGATGTGGATAACACTCACGGTCTAACTCATGACCCTGTAGCGGAAAAATGGAAAATTGGAGATAGTTTAATTGATTTTGAAAAAGAAAATTTGAAAGTTAAAAATTTAACCTACAAAGGAACTCCCGGATTGTATGAGCTCATTTTTTTCCAAGATCCAAAGGGTTATACATCAAAAGATCTTGAAAATTATATGGATATTTTAAAAAGAACAAACGCTTATAGAAGAAATTATGATGCTAATGAACAGATACAGGGAACTACCGATCCGAAATATCTAACAATAATTAAACCATATTTAATTGAAAAAAAAATACTGAAACAATCGAGCAAATCGACTACATCCAGCATTTCAAGCGTTTCAAGTCTAAGCAGATTAAGACCACCTCAAACACGTCAGAGAACAACAAAAACAAGATCTACAAAAGGAGGAACGTTGTTAAATTTGTCAAATAAAAAAATTGATTATGTCTATTATGATGATGTAAACGAACTAGTGGAAAGATTAAAATTACTAGTTTCTTCGCAAATGGCAGGTCATACGGGCCACCAAAATGAGATTATATCAATATTGGAAGAACTTCGAGAAGCAAAAATAATTGTATAAAAGGTAATTAATTGCAAAGAAACAATTATTATGTTATAGTCCATGAAGGTAAAATGTCGATTGATAAATTCGGATCACACATACTTTTCAAAGATCAAAATAAATTATTAGAATATAGAAATGCTCCTTCTTCTTCTTCTTCTTCATCTTCTGAGATCTTAAATATTGTGGATATTAATAAAGTAAAATTGTATTATAACATTGTTTTACCTTTTATCGGAAAATGGGATTCCATTAATAATCAATATGAATTACTTCAAGATGGAAGAAATACATATGTTTTCCCATTCAAAGAGGGATATATAGAGAAAGTTGAATATCCAAAAGAAGATGTTGCTCTTCATATAAACGGTAAAGCAGTAAAATATGGAACGAAAACCAAAATTATATTAGGTGATATAATCAGTTTCCACAACGCTAAAAAATCGATAACATATTTGCCTTTGTTTTATGGAGAACTTGTAATAAAATGTCCAATTATAATAGAACAATAAACATTCTTAATTTACAACTATGACTGTTAACTTTAAAGAAGAAATTGTTAATGAACTTCATAAGCCAAGCAGAAAATATTACAAACGTCGGAGGGTTATAGTAAAAGGTTTAAATGATTTATGGCAAGCTGATTTAGTCGAAATGATACCTTATTGGAAATTGAATAGAGGATATCGTTACATGTTGGTAGTAATTAATGTATTCTCAAAATATGTTTGGATAGAACCAATTAAATCAAAATCAGGAAAAGAAGTTACTCAAGCTATGAGAAAAATTTTGGAAACTGTTGAAAATGTTCCAAAACACCTTCAAACTGATATGGGAAAAGAATTCTTTAACAAAGATTTTCAAAAGTTAATGACTGATTTTAGCATAAATCATTATAACACTTATTCTAATTTAAAAGCCAGTGTAGTGGAAAGAGTGAACAGAACTATAAAAAATTTAATGTGGAAAAAATTTAGTTTACGTGGAAAGTACAAATGGATTGATATTTTAGATGAAATAGTTCAGAAATATAATAACACAAAACATTCGACAATCAATAAAAAGCCAGTTGAAGTTAACAAAAATAATGAAAAAGACATTTTAAGATCATCTTTTACTCGTGCAAAAACAATCGATCCAAAGTTTCCAAAATTTAGGGTTGGTGATTATGTGCGGATAAGCAAGCAGCGAGAAGCATTTTCCAAAAGTTACACGCCGAATTGGTCAAATGAAATATTTAGCATAAAAAAAGTTAAAGTTACAAATCCTACTACATATTTGCTTCAAGATGAAAAGAACCAAGAAATTGCAGGAGGGTTTTATGGAGAAGAGTTGCAGAATGTTAAACATCCAGATGTCTATTTGGTAGAAAAAGTGTTAAGAAAAAAAGGAAATAAAGTATATGTTAAATGGCTTGGATTGGATAAATCACACAATTCATGGATTCTTAAAAAAGATGTATTATAATTTAATGGTTGTACCTTAAACGTATTTTAATTAAAATTTTTATATATTTTTTTATCAAATAAAACAAATGTTGGTATTGAAATATTTTATTAAAAATCAATTTAAATTTAAACATTAAACCTTTCATTAAAAATCTTGTTCCTATGTTCCTTACTCAGAAATATGTCCAAAACATTTTGACATCGCACAATTCTTCTATCAAATCGAAGTCTGTCTGCATAAAATTTCTGATATTCAGATATTCGCGCTTGCCTGTAAGCAAAGGACCACACCACCATCCAATATAGTTTATTTTTATCTTCACAAATATTGACCGATTTCTTCATAATATTTCTTCGTTGAAAGATTATTTTTTAATTTTTCTTCCAATTGTTCCGGATACAACAAAAGCATTTCCAGCATCACACATACATTTTCACTGTTGACATTCTGATTTGGATTTAGCACTTCATATATGTCGGATAGAATGTTTCTTGATTGTGTGCAAAGGCTAGTTTGAAACAATTTGAAATACTTCTCAAATTCTTGTTTGTTAATTATTTGAATTCTATAATCCACAATCTCAATGAGCGACCATAAGGTGTCAACAGAACTGCATGAAAGATAAACATAATTTCCATGCAATTTTTGAATTTTTAAGATGAGGCAATCATTATATTTATGAAAGCTTAAAGTAATGTTACCACACATCAACGATTGTGTATCTGAATTAGAAGAATAAAAATAATTAGCTATCACTCCCTGGTATTTCAACAGAGCTTTCCATTCATCTTCATTTAGAGTCACATAAAATCCGTTTCTGCTTCCAATAAGAATTCTTGGTGAAAAATCACTTAAACTTATCCCAACAGCTATGAACTTGGATGAAGAATTATTTAAATAATACACTTTAGAATTTAGAAGTTTTTCACTAATTTTTATACATGAATCGTCTTTCTTAAACACATTATTAGTATTAGTGCTATACTCATTTACTTTACTGAAATTAGTATACATGTTTATTATTAAGTGTGATCTGGTAAACTGAACTGTTTCGAGATAGTCTTTGATGATATAATATGATCCCCACCAGTTATCATCCCCACTCTTTTATCAGAAATTTTAAGGTTGTTCGTTTTAATTGTATTCTTATTATTCTGTTTTGAATTTATAATACATAAGTCCTAACACTGTTATGAGAGAAAGTAAACCTACTGTTAATACTACATTAATAATATAAGATATATAACACTTGGAATTTTCTTGCTCGTTAAAAAGGGTGTTGTTTAAATATGTAAGATTTGTTGATTTTATAGGGTTTTCTCTATGTATCAATTCGGAACATTCATCATTTTTACGTTTGATGATCCAATTTGTGTCATAAATGGTATTGTTTACATAATAATATAAAATTTTGAAGAAATTGCTATTAATGTTCATCTGCTGCATTTTAAAGGAAAATGCTTGGCTGCTATTATTAATTTTTTCAATTCTCATATGATAACATGATTGCGGTAATTCATAATCCGATGTATTTTTGAAACAAACTAAACTATGTGTCACTTTATATGGAATATGCACATATAAAGTATTTCTTGTAATGTAATATAACAAAATATATGGGGTAAGAGACATGATTAAAACACCTTAAAATTTTAATTCTATATTCTAATAAACAAGAAGAGACAACTCTATTACAGTATCATCGACTGAATGATGACATTTACAATAATTCAAATTATAAATAGCAAAAAAAAGGGATAATGAAATTTAAAACATAACAATTACAATATTTTGGATGCCATGATGACATTCGCAACAGTCAAAATTATAAACGAGAAAAAGAAAATGTTTGTATTAAATTTTGTCATAACAACATCTTGGTCTTCACATTTCTTCATCTTACAAAGCCACAAACATTCAGCTAAGTCACACTTGTTGTGAAGTCTATGATGTTCTTCAATAGGACAATCATCAATCGTCCATTCAAAAATTTCAGCACCACAGTAAAAACATTTGCAAATATCAGCAATTAACAAATAATAAAAACCTGCACGAGCTAAAACTTCGGGCCTTAATTTACCCTTCCATTTATTAAATGTTGAAAGTCTTTTTTCATAACTTCTATATGAAATATTATCAATTTCTTTATCACAACTTTCTAAACACATGCTTTGGTAGTTAGGCTACCTTTAAGTAATACAAAGCTTTTTCTTATCTTAAATACAATCCAACAACCTTGAAAAATCGGTTTAGAAGAGAGGGAACATTGTTTTATAATAATTCTTTATGCTCATCTGCCCATTGATAAAAAGGAATATCATGATGACCCCATGAAAGTGTATCAAAGCTGTCCGGAATTTTATATCTTTTGTCGTCTGAAGAAGTTAGAGCTAATTTATTCACCAATTCAGTAAACATATTATGTAAACGAGATCGAAAGGTATACATAGTGCAAAACGTTTTTGAATTATTTTCAACTACATCTTTGTAATGAATATATGTTAACTGATTTTTGATACTACTTTTTTTAACCCCTTTTGCTCTTTTAAGCAAACCACTTTCTGTTTTAATGCAATATGCTTTCGCTCCGGTTCCATAAAAACTTTCAATAGGTTCACCAGCATATTCATCTTTAAATTTTCCAACCACAGATTTAGTAATTGGCATATTATGACAATTGCCGATTTGATAATTCGAAGTATCAAATCTATCTATATTACCCTTTATGTCATCATAAACATTTTCGGTTTGAATTTCTAAAATGAAGGAGTCTGTATCAGTATACAAGAGTTTAACTTTTTCACCGTATGAAGGTTTAAGAAAATTGTAAAAGAAATCATACATTAAAGTTTTTGATATATCCAATATGGAAAATCCCACATAAATAGGTTTATTATATTCAACTAAAACTTTTTGCATTTGAACCGCAACTAAATTTTCTGAAAATATGGTT
>MU187922.1:13868-28607 GCA_016904865.1 Pissodes strobi | reverse complement strand
TATACGAAGGGGCGTGTCAAGGTCAATAGGAGGAGGTAGGTCGAGATTTGGAGGTCAGATACAATGCCATATCCTTGCACATGGGCTACACCTTCGCGTAGGTTGGGGAAGATGAGTATGGTGTTATAAAACAGTTGCCATAATAAGTTTGATATTCATAGTGTTACCATCTACATAAGTTTTAATTTTATATTTATACGTAATTTTATTTTATTTTATTCTCATAGTGTTTATAGTGTGTATTTAATTTATTATGGACAACAATAATGCGTTTTGGCATGGGCGTTTTCTGCGAATGGAAGGCAGAAACGTCAGGATTGTTGCGGGCTTTCCCGTGGGGTTAAACCCACAACAACCCCTCGAGCAGCCGCAACAACCCCTCGAGCAGCCGCAACAACCCCTCGAGCAGCCTGAACATCTCGGCGAGCAGCCGCAACAAGTCGTCGGGCAGCCGCAAGACGTCGAGCAATTGCAACAAGCGGTTGAGCAGCTACAACAACAACTGCAAGAAACCGTCCAGCAGCTGCGACAAGCTGTCGACCAGCTACAACAACTGCAACAAGCCGTTGTGCAGCTGCAGCATCAACATCAACAGCCGCAGCAACCACCCCAGCAACCACCCCAGCAACCACCCCAACAACATTTCAACAATGTTAGGAGGAGACTGTTTCTGGATGCTGCGTCCTCCGATGAGGACTCCGATGTGGACTTTGAGGCGGCGACACTTCGGTGGTTGTTGCGGCCACCTGTTCAGGATGCTTCATGTTCAACAACCGACCCCGACCTATAGATTTTAAACAATTTAGTGCCCCATCAACATTTAGTGCCCCCAAATCAATTAGTGCCAGTAGAGACGATTTTAGGATTAATATTTAATTAAATTAGTGCATAAGTAAGTACATAATATGGTAAATTTTAAGGTAATAAATTATTTTTTTCAAAATTTTCAAGTAATCTACTTTTTAAACAACATTCTATTAGAAAACTAATTGCTTAAAGTACACAAAAGGTCAAATTTTAGCTAATAAATATTTTTAAATTTTCAAGTAATCTACTTAACGTTTTATTAAAAACGCATTACTTAATTATTAGATTAGTACACAAGCAAGAAAATAAAATAGCCATTTTTCGTTGATAAATAATTTAAAATTCATATTAATCTTTTATCATCTATAAATATGAGATAATAGGATTTTATGTATAAATATATATATATTTGTAGTATTATACCAAATGTGCATATCGTAAACAGTATTTAAAAATATTAGAATTATTATTTTAATAAATTAATATGTGAGCAAGCAAATGAAATAGCGTTTTCGTTAATAAATTATTAAACCTCATATTTAATATTTTATTATCAATTAATGGTTATTGGAAGTATACCCCAAATATGTCCTTCGTAAACAGTAAATAAAATATTTACTAGTAGTTAATTTTTATAGTTAATGCAAAAAAAATTAAATAGCTTTCTCTAATATGTTAATATAGAAAAATGATCGTTCACACTCAATTTTGTGAGCCAGTTTGTCTTTAATATATAAATAAAAATATTTAAATTATTTTGTGAAATTTATTGTTGTTTTTTTAAATAACTACTATTTTATTTTAATACTAGTTAAATTGAATTCAAAATTTGTATAGTTGGTTATTTTTATAGTTAATATAAGAAAACGATTGAAATAAGCTTATCTAATACGATATTATAGGAATATGAGTGTTTGCATCAATATCAAAAACTTCATTAGTAACATTACAATAGGTTAAATAAAGGATATTTAAATTATTTTGCCAAATTTTATTGTTGTTTTTCAAATAACTACTATGTCATTTTAATAATAGTTAAACGAAATTCAAAATTTGTATAGGTTATTTTTTTATATAGTTAATCCAAGAAAGCGATTAAAATAAGCTTATCTAATACGATACTATAGGAATATGAGTGTTTGCATCATTATCAAAAAATTCATTAGTAACATTACAATAGGATGAATTAAAATATTTAAATTATTTTGCCAAATTTTATTGTTGGTTTTCAAATAACTACTATGCCATTTTAATAATAGTTAAATGGAATTCAAAATTTGTACATGTTTTTTTTTTTATAGTAAATACAAGAAAACGATTAAAATAAGCTTATCTAATACGGTACTATAGGAATATGAGTGTTTGCATCAATGTCAAAAACTCCATTAGTAACATTACAATATACACAAGCGTTTGGTATGGTTATGTGATACAATGATCTGGAACAAATTATACATTTCAAATCATTAATTGAATATTCCATTTTCCTCTTATAATGGGTATTAACATGTTTATGAATAGTAGAATTTTGAAAAAAACTGAGATGAAGTGAAAAACAAAAATAACACAATATATGATCTTCTCTATCCGGAAATGTTGTTACAACAGCATAACTCTGCGTTATGCAAAACACTCGGTTGAAAAAACCAATCTCATTATAGTTTTCAAGGAACACCACATTTCCATCAGCATATTCATCTTCTGCATCCGTTTCCATTTCTTCTGGATTGGATGGTTCTGCTACGATTTGCATAAAATTGTTGACATCATGGTCACCTATAGATTGAAATTTTTCGATGTCTATTGAACCTAAATCTCTAACATTTAGAAAGTCCAAAACTCTCTGGATGTTTACATCATCCCTAATATCATCCATTTTGTATTGCTAATATCAAAACTTCTTTCTTCACTAAAAGCACTTATAATTGCCAGACAAATTTCTATAGACTG
This sequence comes from Pissodes strobi, assembly GCA_016904865.1. NCBI lineage: Eukaryota > Metazoa > Arthropoda > Insecta > Coleoptera > Curculionidae > Pissodes > Pissodes strobi. Next base: position 25,850 of record MU187922.1, on the reverse strand, counting down.
TTCGTCTATGGGATTTTTGTTATTTACTTTAATTTTTTCACCACTTGCTTTTTGGAACCACTATTTCTTTTTCGTTTTCTTGTATTCACCATTATCTACCTGTACAAATTTTGAATTAAAGTTTTGAACCCTAAGCTGCTACTTTTATAATAGCTGTTTAAGTGGGGAATAAAAGCTTAAGGTTACGTACAAAATGTGTCAAGGTTATACCAAAGGCAACACCTTGTTTCATGGTGGGAGAACGTCCTCGGTAGGCGGAGTGTCGACATGTATCAAGGTTACACCGAGGCGAAATTGAACAAGGTTACATTACAGAGTGAATCAACACCCAGACTTATGTGTATCTTAATAGTAGAACTAACACTTTACAGGACGGCACAAACTTATTTCATGATGAGAGAGACTCCTCAAAACCCAATGAGAGAGAGCCCTCACGGAGGCGACAAATTACCTCCTCCGTGAGGACTCACTCTCGTTAACACACTACTCTATAGATAATCCAATCAACCTAAATGTATTGGACACTGAAAAAACAAATTGATTGGCCCAACTGCGTACGCACTTGAATCAATTGCGCCATGCATTTGATATATGCCAAATGCATGGCTCAATTGATGCAAATTCAGGACGCATTTGGGATAAACGCCTAAAACTCCTTGTTCCAAAAGGGCATGTTTTTGTCATAAAAGCACAGCAATTTGTATGATTTTATGCCAAAGTTTCACTTTATCTTCAAAGTCCATTATGATTTTTAATAAAGCACTGCGAATTTGCGACAAAAGTACTGCGAATTTGCAACAAAAGTATTGCGAATTTGCGACAAAAGTATTGTAAATTTGCTAAAAAACACTGCGAGTTTGCTATAAAAGCGCTTCGAATTTACGACAAAAGTATTGCGAGTTTGCGACAAAAGTATTGCGAATTTGCTAAAAAGCACTGCGAATTTGCTATAAAAGCACTGCATATTTGCGGCAAAAGTATTGCGAATTTGCAACAAAAAACCACGTCGAATTTCCCCTAAAAGCGTACGAGTTTATCTGTACAGGGTGATCAATTATGTGTACGCCTCAAAAACTATTTTACGACTTTTTAAGCGGACTAGCAAAAAGGTTTTTGAGTAAGTCCACATATAACTGATCGCCTTGTACAGACAAGCTCACATGTGTTTGGGAGAAATTCGCCGTGGTTTTATCTCACATCGCTCCATATACTTCTCAAGATACTCGATTTTAAAGTAACTTACCCAAATAGCAATAATTATAACATTAAAAAAGTGTTCATATCAAAAAGTCCATGGAAAAATATATAACCTAAATATAATGTTGGTGTCGGTAGAATCTATAGAGATAGACAGGAGGAATATCGAAATATAGTTTTATTAGCTTCTTTTCATGTAACAAAAATAACACGTTAACTTTTTTATAAGAATAACTTACACTATAGGTAACAAAGACACTTGACTTATTTAAAATAAACAAAAGCACTTATATGAAGTGAAATATTTGACAAAAATGTACCTTGTTGAAGGTACAATAAAATGAAAAGATCACTCTTTAGTACTTTTATATATACTTATAATTGTCTAATACGAACTTGGTAACAGCAAAACACATTAGCTATTGAAAATAAATAGATGCACTTATGAACTGAAATGCTTGACAAAAAAGTGACTCTGTTGAAGGTACAAAGAAAATGAAAAGATTACTGTTTAGTAGTTTTATATATACTTGTACTTGTCTAATACGAACTTGGCAAACAATGGAACCACCGCATCTCCAGCAAAAAGTTGCAATGCCAAACCTACTTATTTTTAAACAAAAATTATCAACACTGATCCAGCTAATATCTTCAGCATTGTTGGTAATTACATCAGGTTCTAAAGGTTTGATTTATCATCACCAATCTTTCAGGCTTTGGATAGCTTTTGTCAGCTTTTATCTCCCATAATATTTTGTTCGAGAATGCCTGCTTCTTCTTTTTTTGGTAATAATTTGATTATATCTAATCCGTTAATGTTTTGCGCTGCAAGAAAACAAATCATAGTTTAGCCAAGGGCGGATCTGACAATAACCCAAACGGCTATAAGTTTAAACCAATAATAATAATTAAAAAAACATAATGTATTTTTTTAAATCGGCCTTTAATTTTAGCAACAAGACATGAGTATATATAAGCAATAAAGAGCCGGGCCCAAAAATTTTCACGAAATTGTAACCAAATCCTAAGATTTTGATGTCAGAGACTAAGACTTTGCTACAAATGCTTGCGCGTTTAGTCAATAAGCAGAAATGTGTTTGGAAACTTCCGTCGAAACACCAGCATTCTATTGAAAAAAGATGGATGCACTGACGTTGGTGTGCAAGTTATCTGATGACTTAGGAATTTTCTGAGCTGATAGCTTCACAATTCAAAATGTTTTAGTGGTTAATATTATTACGCTACAAATGTACTATTATGTGTATTATATACATAAATTATTATTTAATCATAATTTAGAGCGGCATTATTAACGTATAATTTTAAGATATATGTCACGATAAAACCTATAGATTAGTTAAAAGAAAGATTTTAATCAACCAACATTGTTGTCATATAAATTTTTAAGAAATCATAAATAGAAGAAAACTGTGCATACATACATACCTCAACATTTTGATAACGCCAAATCGCCAAGAATTCCTTCACATTACTCATGATCATGTATTCACCGTGGAAAAGAGACAGGCACCTGTTCGATTCGATGTTCAAGAGAAACTGACCACCATCGAGGTGTAGGAGACCACGCCTCTCGGAATGTATCTATACCAAAAGCACAGACCCGTTACCAAAAGCATGGCATTTAGCTCTAGAAGCTCCCGAATTTGACATAAAAGCATCTCATTTCACTCTCAGGATAGGAGAAATAACACGGAGAAATTGGCCCAAATTCAGTAATTTTGTGCTAAAGACCGACTTGCTAACAAAATCACGGCTTTAGCCAGAAACTCCCTAATTTGACTTAAAAGTATTTCATTTGGCTCAAAGGCATAATAGGGCAAATGCGCGGTGAATTTGACTCAATTGCAGTGCTTTCGGTTACCGCAAAAGCAATGCCATTGAAATTAAGGAGTCCCCCTTGCCACAAAAGCAAAAAGGGCAATTGCGCGAATTCATTTGCCATTAAAACATCAGTTTTTTCAGTGGAGCAGTTTTCAATTGAGGAACTAAGTTTTGTTCAGGTCCAGGACATAATTGATGATTTAAAAAATAAGAATAGCTGTGATACTTTCGAATTTAATGTAAAAGTGATCAAATGCATTAAAAATCAGATTATCGTTCCCTTAACACTGCTTATAAATCAGTGTTTCACGCATAGTGTTTTTCCATGTTCTTATGGTTGCTGTTGTGGTCCCACTATTTAAAATAGGCGACCATGACACTCCCGACAGCTACCGCTCAATATCTCTTCCTCCGATAGTGTCCAAAGTCTTGGAAAAATGCATGTCAGCACAGATTGTCAGTTTTTTTTTAAATAATAGTCTTTTTGATAGTTGTCAGTTTGGTTTTAGGCAGAATAGGAATGCTTCCTTAGAGGTTCTTCCTCTAGCGCAAAGTATATTGGACACTTTTTATAACTATTAGTAAGTACAACACGATCTTGTTTTGTGATTTAAGTAAGGTCTTCGACTGTGTATATCTTGGAATCCTCTTGATGATGAAATGTTACCACTTTTGCCCAAATATCATCAACCTAAAATTATATGTCTGTCTAGAAAGTATCCGGAAAAAAGAAAATACAATTAAAATTTTTCGGTTTAAATTTTTATTACTTGAATTATAAAATTACAACAAATAATTCATCTCATTTACATATACAACCTCCATTTATCTCTAAACGCTTCACGTATAGTGAAGATACACCCGAAATTAGGTGACCGTCATAATGTTCGGTGATGGTTGTCCAGGTGTAAAACTGACCGAATCAGATATGTGTTACTTTGGGGGATTACTCGTTCCACCTTAATGTTTGTTAGTCCCCATAATGCGTTTTCACTGGTGTTCTTGCATTCAAGCTTAAATATAGACAGAAACATAAACCGTTTCCTTCTGGCAACCCGTCTATAATGGCACAATACTTTGCCCTGTTATCGGTACCATCAACTATACAGAGAGGTGTAGTACTGTTGCTGAAATTATCTTCTTGAAAATGTTCACAAAATCAGTATCATTGCAAGGATTTTTTAGTCTCAAGGCCGCTAGAGCGTTTTAAATGTTTCCGCAAATCCTAGGCGGTCTTTTCGAAAGTGGTCTAGGACTCATATCTGTGCGTTTTTTTACATCTTTATTGTCTCATATACTCAGCTTTTGTCGAGTCCACTCAATTACACTAATTTTATAACGTTCGAACGCCTTTTCTATACAAAGATTCTACCTCTCTTCTTTTTTCTACTTTCGACATTATTTCACAAATCTTAAGCCTGCTTACAATCAACAATGTTTGGGAGATAGTGTTGCCATGCTATTTTGACCGTAGCCTACAATCCGGAGAACGTACTTGATGCATTACTTTTGTCTTGGAATGTTGCGAAAAAGAAATATATTAAAATTAAGAAAAATATAAAATTCCGGATACTTTCTAGACTAGATATACTTAGAGGGTAGGCATCAGTATGTGCGTTATGCTGATGTGACGTCGGCAAGGGGAGAGATAAGTATTGGGGTACCCCAGGGTTCGATTTTGGGGGCCATACTTTTTCTTATCTACACGCATGATTTACCAGTTATAGACCAAAGATCGAATTACACTCTTTTTGCTGGTGATACGACAGAGTCTGTATGTGCTGATACATTAGAGGCTTTCCTAGAAGATTCAGTGATTGCACAGGAGTTGGCCCAATACTGGTTTAACCCTAATAAACTTCTTCTAAATATCGAGAAAACCACAAGGATGGTCTTTTCGATAACAGAGAGTTCCACCAAATAAATTCCAATATGAATAGTGTCTGATTTCTTGGGGTGTCTGTTGACCCTAGGCTGCAGTGGAGCATATATATTAGTCACCATGACTGCAAGGTTAGCTAGTAATTTTTTTCTTCTTAGAAATCTAGCTGATTATCACAGGTATTAATAACAGCCTACTTTGCAATTTTCCATGTTTACTTTGCAAATGCCATCATTGCCTGGGGTAATGCGGCTGATGCTCGGCGTGTCTTTGGCATGCAGAGAAAGGCGGTGAGGGTGTTGAGTGGTTTGGGATACAGGGAAGACTGTAGGGTGTCTTTCGGAAATCTGGGCATACCGACCGATCCTTCTGTGTACATCATGCACGGAAGTGTACATGAGTATGAAACCAGGGGCAGGGATGCTTTGGTAAATATCTATTAGCGTCTGGGGAGGTGCCATGATGGTCCAGGTCTATTAAATGTTTTAACAAACTTCCAGCTAGGATTAGAGACTTGCCACTTTTAACTTAAAAAAAAAACAATTAAACAGATTTTAATTGGAAATTGTTTTTTTTTCCTTGGCGAAATTTCTTTAATTTGATTTTAATTTGTAGTGTGTACATACATGAAATTACTGTTTATAATCTATGTGTTTACATTGCTTAAATCCAAGTATTTTTTTAAGAATTTTACCTTTAATGTTTTGAGTCGATTGACTGTTCTGTGTCAATAATTTTTTATGTTCTATAATTTTAAATTACTTATTACTACTTCGATGAATAAAGTAAAATTTTTCCTCCAATGACATCGGCAGAAACCGCTGCTTTGCATTGATATGCTAAAATTTTACCTAAACATCTGCCATAAAATCTACCAGAAATTGCCTTTAATTACCAAAATATTTCCACATTTTTCGATTCTGACCCACCGTTTTCAATGAGATTTCATACAATTAGATGTATAAGTCTACATATTTTAACCGCTCACGGCGGAAAATTGCTACTGAATTTTTTATAACAGAGATCAATCTGTGATTGATTTCTAGAAAATATCTGTCTCGTACCCTTTCAGTAAATTTTTCTATCAGAAAATCAAAAAATTACCAATTCGGCATTTTCAACTGGATCGATGCAATTTTTTCGTAAGCACTGGTCAATAATATTATTTTTTCTACAAACGTCAGTAAATCCGTCATTACTCGACTGTGTAGGCGGCCGTGAAGTTTCATTTTTCCTCCGCCGGAGCTTTACTTTTCACTTTTCCGCCGGCGGAGGTAAAAGCACAGCTTATTCAATAACCAGCTACTCATCTTGCGGCGGCATCACTTGATTTGGGAAAGTCAAGTGAAAATTTTAGAAGAGGGCCATGAGTTAATATTTTTCTAAACGTCTGGGCATCCGAATAAAACCTTTGACAGTTAGTTTAATTTAAAATACGATGTTTTATCGTCTAAAATCCGTTTGAAAACGATTTTAAATGGCAAAATTTTATGAAAATCCGAAATTTCCGGTCGTTTTAGGGCAATAGCCGTAGTTTCGGGCTAATTTGTCGTGGATTTTGAAGGGAATATTCATTTTAAATTCAGTTCGTTTCGTGTCATTACATTGCCTGAAAAATCACGAGACCGTGAAACTGAACCGCTAAGGGCACTGTCAGGATGCGTAGTGCCCGACGCTCCAACTTTCCGATTTCGATAGAGATGAATAGCTGGTTATTGAATAAGCTGTGGTAAAAGTGTTGTCAGAGTAACATAGATACAAACAAACAGCAAAATAAGCGTCAACAACTCAAGATTTATTAAACTAAAATTTGTATTTATCACTCGATTTGTGTACTGCATTTCTAAAAATCACTAATTTAGGAACAAATTGGTTATTATTTAATCGAACTTACTCAATATCTGCTTATTAATACGGAATTAAAACGCAATCGAAGATGCAATTTTAAAAAAATAATTATTGTTGACAGTGTCCACTGACAGCTTTATCTTACATTACTATAGCAACAACCTGTGACTATTCACCGACACTACCGGTCTAAGCCGCCTTGCGAGCCCACTTATCTTTAATAATAATTAAAAATAACAATTAATTTTTTTTAAAAGTAAGAAAAATACATTAATAACTAAAAAAAAGAAAAATTTGTTGCTCAAAATCTCAAAAACTAAGCGTTATTGGATACAGTTAAATATGAAGATTTTTGATCTAGAAATTCATTCTCAAAATTAATTTCAACTAAATAAATCCACCGTAAAAGTAGGTGACAGACTTAGCATTACACGTGTACTACATATTACTCGTGTAATTTTTGGCTAGTTTTGTATTTATCACACGCGTACTATAATATAGTGCGTGCCCAATTTATAATCAAAATAGCTGTAATGATGCGACACTATGTATTTACAACACCGCATTTTTAAACACGGGCTTTACAAATTACCTACGCTGTAGGTACATTTAAATAATTCCACGCTTAGCCCGCCATGAAATCAAGCGCAGTGTTTTCAATAGCGCTAATGAAACATTATTTTAATTGAGGATTTTGGCTACAGTTCAATTATTTTAACGATTGTTCGCACACATTTATTAATTTGAATAATGTTCGGCTAATCCGCGTTTTTACCGAAAACATTGCGCGGCATTTTGTTGAAATTAGTCATCTACGTCCTCCCGTTATAATATTTGTATAGATAAAATTATTATGGCAAAAGAGAATAATATTTCCCGAAATTTTGCTCTTTAGTTACTGGTTTTGCAAACGCTTATTTAACTTCAAAATATTAAAAACTACGTCATGGGGTTATATAACAGAAGTGAAAACTTCAGCAAGATGAAATAAATATTATGAAATAACAGCATGTTTATGTGTTCTATAATTTGAACATTACTTGCCACAATTATGATGTTTAAAGTAAAATGTTACCTCAAAATATCCCATAAAATTGGCAGATCACTTGAAATGTTGTAAAATTTGTGTATTAGAGTAACGAATTGCCGCTTGAAAAAGAATGTTACCGAGCGACGCATGACGGAGCGCGGTAATCTTTCGAAAATGGCAATCTTACTTTGCGCTCGAAAAACACACAGAACTTTTTCTACAGCCATTTTTAACATATTACAATCGGGCATACTTAGAGCAAGAGCGTCAACAACATCTGTAACAAACGCACGGCTGTCATATATTTATTTTCGGTTGACATGACTTCGGAATTTTCAATCGGATTGATACAATTTTTTGGTCTGTTCTGCTCATATCTAACGTAGGTTTAGTTGCTCCAGATATATATTCGTGTCAAAATCCGAAATGGCGAAAAGGATAGATTCAACTAATCAAACTAATCAAAATAATCATGTTTATTTGGTGCTTCTATACAGTAGTACTTACACATGTCATAATATAAATGTGACAACAATAAAATCTGTAAATAACACACCTGCAATACTGCACACAAAATAGTAGATGAAAGAACACCCATGTAGCAAATTAGGTCACATAAATGTGGCAAGAACAAAATCCTTAAATATTACACTTACAATACAGCACACACACAATAGTAATTTAAAGAACATACATGTAGTAAAATGTCATTAAAAGTTAAAAGTTAAAACATCAAAAATACAACAGTTAAAATATTAAAATACAACAAATTTGAAATGTAAAACACCAAGTACAGGGTACAGGAGAACAAATTTGCAAAATTATAAAGTAAAACCCAAAAATTCCTCAAATGAGTAAGAGGCATTTTGAATCAACAGTCTCTTTACATCTTAAATTTTACAAGTGAAAGTTCTCGAATGCTCTCCGGCAGCTTATTGAAAAATCTAAGCACAAGGCAACCTGAGCCATTCTGACAACGTTTCAAACGATGGTATATAGGAACTAAATCCGTTTTAGTCCTATTATTGTGGTGGTGCAAGTCCTGATGCACTGCATAAGAGTGTATGTGCTTTCTGATATGCAACAGGTTTTTCAAAATATATGCAGATGGAAAAGTCAGTATTCCGTGTTCCTTGAACGCGTTCCTGCAATCAGCCCTATAGGCGAGGCCAGAGACCAATCTCATCCCCTTCCCAGAAGCCTGAATATGAGAGCTCCCCCACTTGCATGACCCCATGTCGGTATTGCGTATGTAATATGGCAATGCAAGAGAGAAAAGTAGGTCTGCCTCAGCACCTCATTCGTAATGCAAAACGCAATGTGAAAAAGTTCTTAGCATGTGGATGTTAGAGCTGAGTTTCCTAGTCAAAAAGTCTATATGGGACTTCCAAGTCAACCTAGGGTCAAGATGTACTCCCAAAAATCTAGCCGACCTTTCCATTTTCTCCTGCGGGAGCTGTCTCAGTGAAAATGTCACCTGTTCCGTCATTGATGCATTTAGAAAAAGTTGGTTTGCAGCAAACCAGTCCTCAGCCCTTGACCGAGACCCCGCAGCCCCTGCCAGCGATTCCTCTCGATTTTCTGCGGTAACTGATATCGTGGTGTCGTCTGCAAACAGAGTAAACCTTGCTAGTCGATCAGCATGAGGTAAGTCATAGATGTATGTTAAAAAGAGCAGAGGTCCCAAGACAGACCCCTGTGGTACCCCAACACTGACTGCTCTCTCATCAGACTGCTCACCACCCACCGACACAGCTTGGAATCTGTTGCTAAGAAAAGATTTAACAATTGCCAGGCTATCTGGATGGAAGTTATAAATACTTAGTTTATTAGAAAGCAGGTCATGCGGGACACAGTCGAAGGCCTTACTTAGGCCACAGAAAGTTGTGGTCAAGAAACTTTTATCCTCAAAAGCCTCCAGTATGTCCGTCACGAGGTCCAGTATTCCCAGAAGTGTACCCCGATCTCTGCGAAAGCCAAACTGAGAGTCTGTGAAGATACAGTGTGATTCAAAAAATTGACATATTCTTAGGGCCATGCACTTTTCAAGGACTTTAGAAAAAACTGACAATATGGAAATTGGTCTATAACTGGACAAGTAATCAACAATACCCTTTTTATAAATTGGAGTTACAACTGCTTTTTTTAGTATGTCTGGAAATATACACTCTCTAAAGCATAGGGTGATGAGCCTCGCTAATGGTATCAGGAATATATCAATGATACTCTTAAGAAGAACAACACTAAAGCCATGCATGCCTCTAGTGTTTTTGCTCCTCAGAGAAGCACACATATCCCTTGCCTCCACGATACTCACTTCCTCAAACCTGAATTTCTCCTCTGGTATGTTACCTACCATTTGTGTAGTCTGGATAGGATCTACTACAGTCAACCTGATATTCTTTTGTATATTATGGGCTATATCTACAAAGTGATTGTTAAATTCATTGGGGGAAATATTGACACTTGTCTCTTTTTGTTTGACTCCTCTATATTCATTTATTACGTTCCACATGCATTTGACAGGATTAGCTGCATTTCTGATTAAGTTATTATTTGCCTGTTTCTTGGCATCTTTTATTGCATTTTTATAAAGATATTTGAAGGACTTCTCCCCTGCATATGAAAACACGGGCACATTATCCTGAGGGATGGCGACAGAAGCGACCTCCAGTAACTAGCCATAATGTTCCGAGAGGTCAGTCGGTAGCATGTCCGGTGCCCAGCCACCAGCACTAAAGTTCAGGAACACACGCATCGGCCAGACAATTGTTGCCTCTGGTGGCTTCCGATATTGTTGAAAAAGGGCCATATGAGCTCAGTAGATTACAGAGATCAGTGCATTCGTTCTCTCCCGTGCCAAACCGGACATTGAAATCACCAGCTAACACAACTTTACCTCTCACATCAAAGGTGTTTAAAATGCATTCCAAATTGTTTAAAAATGTGTCAAAACAGCCCGCTGGGGACCTATAGATAGCTAAAACGTCGATATTTGCACCCTTAACGAATACCCCCACTTATCAATATTAAAGATATTAAAATCGTCCAATACCCTATATTCAAAACGCGGTGACAGTAGACAGTAGGACTGCTGATCCTCCGCCCCTGTGATGAGACCTACTAACTACATTGGCAGTGTTGAAATTATTGATTCGCAGGTGAGTAGCTTCCTCATTTGTTAACCAATGCTCGGTAAAGCATATTATATCCAAATCCTTGTCAGCTAAAACCGCCTCCACTTTATTGATTTTATTTCTTATGGACTGAGTGTTCAGATGAAATATCTTCAATTTAACCTGGGGTCCACAGTTTGCTTTAGTAAGCCCCGGCGTTGCAGGTTGAGAAAATGGTTTATGAGTACTCCCGCTGGCCAGATATCGGTTGACATCAGTGCTTCTTTTCTCTGCCTTCGTACACCCAATTTGAATGAGCTTCTATGTTCATCCTTCTTAGTAATAATTTTCTCGCAGGTGCAGTCAGCTCCGAGACTCAAGCTTTCTAGGTAACTCACGATCTGGTCCGCTTGTGTTTTAGGATTCAAGCCAGAAATAAAAACCCAAGCTTGATTTGAGTTTCTATTTTGAACAACGGTGAGACCTTTTAAAATTTTTCTGGTTACTTGAATTGGTTCTGGCCTGGAGTTATAGTTTTCTTTGCCAGATCCAGATCTTGATTTAGAGTTCAGGCGTTATCCTGTGTTTGGCACCCATCCAGTGGCAGGGCTGCAGCATCTTTTTCACATAAGTCTTTTTGTCTTTAAGTCTCGCTTCTTCTCCGCCATAATTCCGGTTATTTGGATTTCTGTTTCGAAAACATCCATGAATTCCGTGATTGGAATGTCATTGTTGCGTTGCAATCGACATGCCTTAGGAGTGTTTGCACATTCCTGATATTTTTTAGCTGTCTTCATGTTATGTGTCCTTTCCATTTCTTCAACTTTCTCTTCATGAAGCTCTTTGTCCTCTTCCAGAAGAGTATTCTTCTCCTTCAGACCACTAATAATTTGTCTTTAAGATTTTGATATGAGGTTATAGTAGACTCCTTGTCAAATTCTTTCTCCTTTCCAGCAGTCTGGGCTTTCTCTCCTTCGATTTTTTGGTTATCACTGTTATCAGTGATGTTTCTATAGGGCAGTATTGCCGCATCGGATTGTTGTTGATGATCCGGATTTGCAGTATTA